>MQUG01003611.1:0-82261 GCA_007213375.1 Steinernema feltiae | reverse complement strand
GAAGGGGCGGACACTGCGATTACTGTAGTAGTAGAATAAAAAATTGGAATGCCGGATGAGGAGTCGATCGCGAAACCCTCCGGGCATTAGATGAACACTCTACCTTTCAACCAGATAGGCGTACATCTACAGACCAAAACAACGCAGCTATATATTGAAAAATGTGAAAATGGGTTGTTTTAACCGAACAGCTGACTTTTACGAGGTAAACTCAAAGAAACTGAAATGAAAACATTTTAGTTGATTGTTGATCAGACAGATTTATCATGGAATCGATTTTGATGAAAAAACGAACATGTGAATTATAGCGCAACTCTCGACAGTATCCAAAGTGCAAACTCGAGAGATGAGACGATTACGGTAGTAAACCCGATCGATTATTGATTTATCATCAAACAATTGCGGAATAAAAAAATCATTTTCCTGAGAGGACGCGAACCGGCCTCCTCCGGCACTAAAGACTGCAGTACTACCTCTGCACCAAAGGACATTACTCATTAGTTGACTACAGAGCTTATATATGTGAACTAGTTCAAATCCAAATCATCAAATAAATTGGGTCTCCAATTCGTAAACCTCACACGTTCATCCAGCAGTCATTAAATACCCAACGGATTCATAAATCCAATCAAAACCAATTAATCAGCTCTTCAAGGAGGTCTCAGCGCGAAAAAGCGACACTTAAGTGACAGCTGAGATGAACGACGCCCGTCTGAACGATGCGAGCAGACGCCGCGTGCTGAGAGCTCGTTTGCGGTGGCGAAAGCGAAGACGACGTGCTGAACGGAAATGAGTAAGAAAACACGTTCGTTTTTGACATTTAGTTGCTAGTTTCGTCGAATGCAGCGACGTGAGAGGAGAGGAAACGACTAGAAATCAAATTGAAAAATTTAAGAGCATGACGGGATTTGAATTCGTCACTTCCGGTGTAGCGGACGGCAACGTCGCCTCTCAGTTGAGCAGATCCGAAGATATTCGAATGAATTTAAAACTTGGCACCTTCTAATCATGGGTATTCTCTTGTGCCGGAGACGAACAAAACACCCTCGGATGTGAATATAGGTCGTTACCCACTGCGCCATAGGCACCTCAACTCTCAAACACAACAACACGTATATCATCAACAACCCATAACTCCTTTCAACGACCATGAGAGCGTCTAACATGAGCGAATGCCTCCTTAATTCGCAACTCTGCACACAAGCAGCTTCTGGAATAGCGACGAATCGTCAAGGAGACACGGCATGAAGCGTAAACACGTACCTTGCCAACCGAACCGCCACCGTCGCCGTCAGCCGCCGCCGGCTACAATCGATGTGACAAAACAACGCGATCAAGGTTCTCGTCGCACTCACGACGCTCCCATAACGACTGGACTTTAGCTAAGCAGACTGATGTGAGCGCGGAATGTGAGCGCGGAAAAGCGAAAAAGAGATTTTAAGGACACGCGACTTTGCATATTAAGTTTGTTGTTCGTTCGGTCGTGAAAGCTCTTAACGTTATGATACAACAGATGGGCGCGCACCGCTGGAAGGAAAAGGAATACGCGTAGGGCGGAAAATTTCAGATTGAATATTCAATGAGAAGACGATCGATTATGGTTTGAGGCGGGGAAGGTTACACGAGGGAATGCAGTGTTCGTAATCGCCGGGAGAATAATGGGAATTGTGATACAAAATACGACTCATCCGCTCTTTGAAACGACACATTTGCTGATTGTGATACAACCTGAATCTTGACTAGACTGAATCCTGACTAGTGGGCTCTGTTGATTCAAAATTCTATAACGACGAAAATGATTTGTTTCGTATAATATTCGTCGCCATGAACGCAAGAACGAACGATAAATTGCAAATTGTATCACATCAATAGGACAAACTTCGCATTATGATACAATTTTCTACGTTGTCTTTTAAATGGGCCGCATCCGTTAATTTGAAACCAGCAAAATCAAACCAATAACGACCTAGTAAACGAACTGCAATAAGTATACGCGAAGGTATCACACGCGAACTTTGCGATACAACACACATGACTTGGCAAATCAGACAAATACACTCATCCTCTCAATTTCTCCTTTTTTCGCTGCAAAACAAAGAATTAAGGCTTCTCGCGCGCTGTCCTCGGTCCTCCTCACAAAGGCCATTCATCGGACGAGCGGCAAAAATAGCTCCAGCAACATCACAACTCACACATCGATCGTCTCGTCATTCTGTCACTGAGCGAGGGAGATCGCTTGCAACTTCAAAGCGCCTCGCTCGCTTCTTCTCTGTGCGTCTACGTCTGCGACTCTCAAAAACAACCGCACACAACAACACTGCAAAACAAAAATGAAAATCCCTAGACGCTCTGCCCACAGCTACTAGACAGACGCAGCACGAGACAGACTCGCTCACTGCGCTCTGTCGTTTTTCGCACAAATCTTGCAGGATTCAGGACCTCAAAATTAGACAAAAACGAGTCTTCACGTTCCCGCCACTCCTTTCATTCAATTTCTGTACAGTTAATGAAGGAAATCACGCTTCGCTGCTGCTGCGAGGCATCAACGAATATTCTTCTCCCCCACTCGGTCGCCGCTCGCTCGCTGTGAGCTCCGCACACATAATAGAGACGCAGAGCGCCGCCAAAACCTCCGCCGCCGCCACCGACGACCGACTGGCTTGTTCAGCAGCACTTCTCAGCGCGATGACGACGGCGTGTCGATCGACAACCGACCGACCGACCACGACTGGGTGGTGGCAGTCGTGGTGTTCGCTTTCTTTTCTTCTCGTCATCGACGCGATTCAGCGACCGCAGCGGGGTTTGAGGCACAAGAAGACAATCCCTCCGCGTTCTAGACTGTCTGGTTGGTCCGCGACCGCACATGAAACTCTCACAATGGGGATTGAGATGTACTTCAATGGACGAATTCGTAGATCTAGAAATTGGACTAGTCTGTATATGAAACTATACACGAATTTGTAGTGTGACATGATGAGCGTCAATTTTCAGTATTTGTTGTGTGATATGTTTTGACTGTGGTTGAAATCATACCTGTATTTACAACATCAAAACTAAGAGATCACAAAATGAACGGCGTAAACAATAACAAAAAAGACTAGTACAGTAATAATTTAGCTCATATCCATTTCTTCGATGTCATCGTCGTCCTCCGCGACCTCCACAATGAAACAAGACGGAGTTTCCTGATCTGGAGAAAGAGAGCTCGTCGACGCCTCCTCATCGGGAAATTCAATTTGAGGAGTACAATTTCCTGCTCCTTCACCGACATTCCCTGCAGTAGCATCGTCCTGGACCTCTTCAATCCGCCCGTACATGGTAGGGTCGTCACCACGAGGGAAAGCTCTCGATTTGTTGTACAGGACAAGCGCTCGCGGATTTTGAGGCCTAGAAGAAACCCCAATTAGTACACAAAACAAAGAAACCAAAACATACTGCTGCAAATAAGGGAATGGTTCGACTTCTTTACATCGATTCAGGTACTCCTGCGCTTCGGCACTCAACGAGAATGACGAAACTTCGTCAGGCTCCTCAATTACGACCGCAGATTGAGTTGATTCGTTTCCGTTGTCATCCATCATGTCTTCGTCAGACGACGACGGCGAAGAACTAAATATTAAGATTATAGTTGATATTTTGGCCTATCTGGTCAGAAGTTAGCCTATGCGTAAAAGCTTGCGTATTTGCAATGTGTTTCCAAAGTGTGATTCCCTAATATATTACATTCTCAATCAACTTACGTGTCACAAAAGTTCACATTTTGACTAGGCGCCCGATCGTTGATATGAAAATTGTTCAGTTGGCGTTGAATCTTCTTCGGGCTAACACGAGCGCGTTTCACATGTTGCTCGCCTTCAAAATCGTTGAATCTCATCACCTAAAATCACAAAATTAGCCAAAAGGTTGCTGCTATACAGTGGTGGTAAAAAAAACGCGTTTCTCCGACAGGAGAAGAGGGCACCACACCCAGGAAATGGTGAGACGGGTGGAAGGACAAAGAACGCAAGTGTGGTATGCGCTGCCCACCCCCAACCAAGGAACCTAATCGATTATGTATCAACACGAACGGTTCACCAATTCTGTCCATTCGACAGATGAGACACATCTGGGCTTCTATCAAAAAGTCTGGACATTAATCCTCAATTTCAACAAGTCTATGTCAGAAGCTGACCATAAATGTCCACCAAACTTGGCGTTGTCAGCCGTACACACAGAATCGGACAGATCTAAATGCTCTGTCCAGGGCCGCGGGCAATTCCAGGAAACTTCAAAATAAAAAAAAACGATGAGAAAGAGTGTCGAGACCCGCGTCTGCCTGTTTGATTTGCCGCAATCACGTGAATAGGCGAAGCAGGGCGCAATGAGTCACGGGGCGGAAAGCAAATGAATGGATCAATGAATTGTTAAAAGCATTTTGTGTAAGGTCTAATACATATTGACTGATCGACATTGAAAATCAATTTGTAAAGCCGACTGCGGACTTTGAACAAATGAAGCCCCGATCATAACAGAAATAGGATGTTGCGTACGGAAACAAAAAGTGCACAATTTCGAACGGGTTTTCAAGAGCAGGTCTTCAACGACAGTCGAGTACGTCACGGAAAGCATAGAGTTTTGTTAACACAGAAAACACGTGACTATATCGAGAAGGATTAGTAAATGTCGTCATTAAGATGATGAAAACACCAGGATCATTCCTGCCGAAGCCTGTCAGCAAACCACTCAGGAGCTAAATTGATGCCTACGAGCCAGCACTTCCCACGTCAAGCAATTAATCTCAGAGAATGCCAGCTCACCATTGTAGGAAAACCTCTCATTCAAGGCATCAATGCTGTTTACAAGCTGCGCTCTACCTGGCTAAGAAAGCCTCGCCAACTACAATTTAATCCGAGCGTGAAATTATAATAACAACTTTATTGGAAGAGTAGAAGCGCAAAACCAGAAGAAAATGCTAAACCGCTCTAAGCACAGCAAACTGGCAGTCGAACATGCGCAAATGAGCAAACGGTTACTAGACTTAAGCTTTCAGCAGCGCACGTTTACCAAAGACATCAAAAGGCCAACTAAAATCAATTCGAACACGGAGAACCACAAACAAACCGAAGAATGGATTAATTCACATGCAACGCTTTAGGATAAATGCAAGCGCTTTAATGACACCGACATGCAAACTTGAATTAGGCTTCAGTGCTAGTCCCCAAAAGTTTTGCTTCAAATACTTCAAAAGGTCGAATTTAATCAACAATAATAAAACGCCTGTACGATGAATCACCTAACAATTCCGCCCAAGACGTGCTTCGTAAGCCACACAAAATATAAGCCTGTATCTACAAGAAAAACGTGTCCAGTGAATGCTAGATGCGGATCGAAACAACTCCTTTCATGAGCAAATGAACGCGCACAAGCAACAAAAAAACACTAAAAATATAAAACAAACGCTTACCTCATCGGCGCGTCGCTTCCGCGAAGGAGACGTCGGCGTTGTAGTAGTAGCAGCAAAACAGTTCTCCCGCTGTTGCATTTGCTCCTGCTGATGATGTTGTTGCGCCATCACGTGTTGATATTGCAGCTGCTGAGCGCAGTTAAAGAACGGCAGAGAATTCTCGGCAGTTTGTTGTTGTTGAAAACCGCGGAAAGACATTTGTTTCGATAATCTGAAAAGAGCGAAATATTTCAGACAAATCCGATTGAAGCATGAAGAGTAAAGATATCGCAACAGTCGATGCAATCTCAATAGAAAACGCTTTTCAGACCACTCATTAAACTGTAGACGTGAATTGTCTTATTTATCTGTGGCCGTTTGCTTCGTTCGCACATACCTCAAACTTTCTCGTACCGTCTAGAACAGCTGGGCTTCTCGAACTTTCCATCGGCGGCGACGACGCCCTTTTGAATGTGTGATCATCTGTGTGCGGTGGGACGTCTGTTTGTACGTGATGATCGAAAGTTCCCGAAACGTCGCGGCACAATGACACGCGGCAGGGCGATCGCGACAAGACCACATAACTTATTATTTATACTCGTAACATCGAACATGACCCGAAAGAAACACTCGAGACAAGGGGCTGCTTAAAACATTGCAGCATTTCCGAGATAAATGCCTAGACGCCACTGCATTTCACACTTTGTAGACGATCTAGGCCCGGATTTCGTCTATTTTTGTTGTATCTTCCGCTGGCGAACCATCTCAGCCAACTCCTTGAAACGTTCCGTGCACTGCGCGGGTGTCTTATTGGGAACACAGCTCGCGACCTTCTCCCAACGCTCCGGAGTGCCTTTCGGGAAGTGCTGTAATGCCGCCTCCAGGAGTTTCTGCTCATTCTGTGTCCATTCGAGCTCCGTATTCTCTTCAGGTTCGGGAGCGCTGCTCTGTTGAGTCAAATCGGCGTTTTTTGTCTGATTTTGTAGAGATTCAAGCGAGTACGTATCTTCCTGAAATTTCTCATTGCCGTAAACATTTAAATTGTAAATTGCTATACCTTTCTACGGATCTTTTCAATAGTCGAAGTGATGTCGTCGACGGAGCGGTTCATTTCTCGTGCTAAATTCTGCCATCTATTCGAAGATCCAACTGGGAATTTCGTGCTTAGTTTAACAAGCTTAGAGATCTCTTCTTTTGACCATTTTTGTCCTTTTGTTGAAACGTCTGAAACAAAGAGATTAATTCAGGTTGACTAGACGTCTACATGTATACACACCTTTCTCTACAGAGTTCTGAATCTTCTCTATCAGGTACTTTTCCTCCATCTTCACGTCATTGGTGGTAACAGCCTTCACTCCACTGGCCATTTCATAGACCACCGGCTCCGTAGTAGCGCGCTTAGGTCGAACAAACTCTTCGCTCTCTTCTTCGATTTCTTCGGGCTCCTGGACCATTACTAGCGATTCCTGGACCTGAATCTTGAACTCGTTCGCCATGATCACGCATCCACGAGCGACAGCGAACGGCAAAAGATCGAAAAACTTTGGTTTGAACTCTTCGAGACTGTCGCCTTCTTCTATTTCATTTGCGGAGCCCTTTTTCTTGTCCTTGCGCTTCTTCTTGTTTGATTTCTAAAGAAAGTCAGCTTATGTGGGGTACCGAAGGTACGAAAACATACCACAGTGAGGGTTTTCTCGAAATACGATCCCCACATCATCAAATAGTGCCCAATTGTAAAGACTACAACGAGCACGAAAACCGTTTCGGACCAGTTGAAGCTGCGAACACGGCGGAAGTAGTAGATCGGTTGTCGCCAATCGGGTAATCCGAATTCTAGCACATCGTCGTATTTCGCCCGACTTTCTTTGTTCTTGAGGATGTCGTAGATTGCGGCTACTTTCCGGAATTCATCGCTCGCGTCCGGGGAGTCATTTCGGTCAGGATGATATTCCAAGCTCAGGCGGCGGTATGCCTTCTTGATTTCACCGAGGGTTGCGGTCTAAAAAAATTGGATGTAAAGAATTGCAAAACGACCGAGAAACGTCGAAAGTCCAATTAAATTGCGTAAGAGTTGAAAGGATCAACGAATTGCATTGAATGGATACGGAACTCTAGCGCTGACTTCTCAGTTCTCAAATCTTCGCAAATACATGGAATCTGACAAGTCTGATCTTACGATTTTATTAGCGGCGTGTTCACGTCGACATTTCAGACCCTGCGGCCATGTGGAAACTCTCGTCAAATCAGAACACAATAATTCGCCGGAAAAAGCCGTAGAAAGGTATCGAAAAGCAGAAATGCACATAAGCAACCGTCAAAACGCGTCTTTCTGCTCATTCAAACGCCATTTTCACTCAACAAAGCATCCAATCACCTGTCCGTTCTCAGAAAATGAAGAAGAAACCAACCTGTTCGATACCGAAGAATCCGTAGAAATTGGCGTTGATCTCTTCGACCAAATCGTACAGCGCCAAGTCATCCATCGAGAACGCATCGCAGACTGACGCAGCGGTCAGCGTGAGAAAAAAGCAGACGATTCCAAAGTGCTTCATCTAGAATCCATGCGACGGCGATCTCCTTCCGACTTGTCAGCAGAGACAAAAGTAGGTGACTGCGAACAAATGAGATGTCACAACTCTTCGTTGTGGTCTCAAGACGGAGCTCTTGTCCATGGACTGTTAGCTTTTGTAGTATGGGTCTGCGCGTCCGTCGTGTGTCTTGGCTACGCTAGCTTGATTCATACGTTCTTCGTCGTGTTGTTGTTGCCTGAGGCGTGGAATCCATTCAGGAAAACATGGATTCGGGAATTCTGGTCCGGTTTCAGCTGATTAGCTCGGGAATGGGTAAATTGCAGATATCTAGGCAGATCTTTTGGGATTCTGAAGATGTCGCGACTTGAACTCACGATTTCTTCTCTTCCTCGCGAGCAGGGCGGAAGGATGTAGCATTTCACGATTCATTTGGCGCTTGACTCCCTGATTGCCGGCGCCTTGGCTGTAAGATCTTCTGCGATCTGCCCGTAGTCATAGAAGCATGCATAATGCAGCGGCTGCGATCCGCGCTCTCCTCTAGCCTCTTTCGAACTTGTCGCGTGGTGAAAGCGAATGTTGCGAGCAAACTAATGTTCTAACTCGTTCTTTCAGATGAGTTCGGGAGTTCCACAACATTCATGGCTGTGGACCGACGAAACGCTCTGTAGCACGCCATCGCGCATGGCCGGCTTCACGGATAAGGAAGAGCAAGCAGCGCGCGTGAATGGCATCAAGATTCTGATGGAAGTTGGCACTTCGCTCAAATTGTAAGTCCGATGCCTGTCGTTCGCCATTCCAATTGAATCACTTTCAGGAACTCTAACCCAACTCTTGCCACAGCATGCGTATATTTCCACAGATTCTATCTCTTTCATAGTTTCCAGGAGTTTCCTTTTGCTGTAAGTTATGCAAGCGAATTGTGGCCCTAATCTAACAGCGAATTTCAGCACACCGCCCTTGGTTGTCTGTTTTTGGCGGGAAAAGTTGAAGAAACACCAAAGAAGTGCCGCGACATTTGTCACAAAGCTATGGAAAAGCACCCTGCGCGCTTTGTGAGCAGAACAGATAAACTTGTGGATGAAGTCATGACGATGGAGCGCGTCATTCTCCAAACGATGAAATTCGACCTTTGCGTCGATCATCCGTACAAGTACCTCATTAGATACGCGAAGATGTTCATCATGGAGAAGGACCAGATCGGCAAAGTGCTGCAGACTGCATGGACCTTTGCAAACGACGCCAATTCCACGACACTGTGCGTTCTTTGGGAGCCAGAGGTATCATTGCCTGCCTCACTAAAGCTTAAACTACATCTTAAATTTCAGATCATCGCAATCGCGCTCTTCTACATGTCATTCAAAATGATGAAAATCGAGAATCTCCAATGGAAGAACCAACAGAAGAATGAGAACTGGTGGGATTCGCTCGTTGTTGGCCTAACTGTCGAAATGATGGAGAAGATCTGCCACAAACTCCTCGATTTCTACTCATTCAAGAAAGCGATCGAATCGGGTCCCAATGGAACATCCCCCTCGTCGAAATCGTTAGAGAACGGTAACATACCTTCGCCTACGGTTTCTGGTTCGTCGTCGTCGTCGAGCCGTCGACCTTACTCACAATCGACCAGTATCTAGAGGTTTATTACGGATGGATTACGCGGGTGAAAAGTATGTGTTGTTGTTTCTCATACATATTATTATTATTTAGTTTTGCACGTTGTTTCATAGCTTATATAAGAGTGTATATCTTCTCTGGTCGGTTCATGTGATATTATTAACACGAATGAAATATTCTTCCCCTGTTCAGTTTGTTCTCAAATGGAGGTTGGTCGCCTCTCAAACATATCTGTTGCCGGAGATACGCCCCCGCCGGAGCCAATCGATTGGCTTTTTGTCCGATCGGCACGCCTGCATAATTATAGATCTTCGATTCTTCTTGAATCACCCTCATTTGGAACTTTCAAACTCGTTACTGCAATATGGGGCCACCGTAACTTCAGAATACCATATTGAAGGCTCTTGTGAATGTTGAGAGGTTACGGGTATAGTGACTTGTGGCTATGTACGTAGCTTAAGCCTTAGCGCTTCTGTTACAACGGAAAAGAGCACCTGCTGCTGTTTCCGCCACTGTCGCTATTGCCCTGTGCAAGTATGCAGTGCTCGCCTACTCCGACCCTTCGCCCAGGACATAGCACAACTGCAAATAGCCTGAAGGCGCTTTTCGCCTCGTACAAGAATGGCAACACTGCGCGCGCCATCGGCCTGACTCATCAAGCCGCGTCAGCGCATCGCGTGGCCGCTCTTGACAGAGCAGCAGCATCCTAGGCTCAATTTCTGACATATTCACATCGCGCTAATTAATCGATATCGTCCGTTCGTGTATTTGCAATACAGTTTGCTCGCGCCCGCTCGTTCTCACCACCGCCTAATAACAACGCGATCACTTCACTGTACATCACCACCGCAGTAAATAAACATTGTCCACTGTTTAGGCTTGCAGCAGTGCGCGACGGTTCCCTAGGAGGTTCCCTGACGGCGCAGCCATGTCCATCGCCTCGCATTATCATGCGCACAAACCGAATGTCCCCATCATCATGGAGGACGTGTTCGGGTGGGTGCGCGAAGGAAACGCCTTCCAGGTTCGCGTTTGGCTCGATGACACCGAACACGACCTCAACATCGGGTAATTAATAACTCTCCTTGCGCATCGCCTAAAATCGCCAAATTCAGCGATGACCACGCGTTCTCGCTGCTCCACTGGGCGGCAAAAGAAGGTCACGCGTCGATCGTCGACATGCTTCTGGCCCGAGGCGCGCGGGTCAACGTGACGAACATGGGTGACGACACGCCGCTTCACCTCGCCGCTTCGCACGGCCATCGACCGATCGTTCTGAAGCTTTTGAACCGAAAAGCCGAAGTGAATCCGACGAACGAGCACGGCATGACGCCGCTGCATTACGCGTGCTTCTGGGGCTACGAGCAGATCGCCGAGGATTTGCTTCGCGCCGGCGCGGTGCTGATGATGGGGAACAAGCGAGGGAAGACGCCGGCGGATGTGGCGACCAGGAACTTCAGAGAATACATTGAATGTAAGCCAGCGCAACGTTGCAAACACGCGTGAAACGTCATTTGGTTGAGAATGGCGTTTTGTTGCAATATTTCACCTAAGCGAGACGAAGACGCGCGATGCGCGACAAAAAGTGCGCGATCCTTCTTCTTCGATCTTCGCGATCTTCGAAAATTGTCGAAAATTCAAATTTCAACGCGCAAATTCACTGAAGCAGTTGCAACGTAACGCGACAGCTCGTAATAACCAACTAGGGCGAAATTAATCCTGCGAGCGTGCCGAACTGCGAGAGACGTCCACGTCGCAGTTCAGGCATCATTTTCCACTTCCACGCGTCTGAATTCTGCGTTCTATTCCAAAGCTGCAACTCTTCATCATCTCAATTCTTCCAATTTCAGCCGTTGCCATCGAATGCGGCCAAGATCTGACACGTCGTCTGGCCTACCGCGATGACACATGGAAAGGCACCAAATCGCGAACTCGCGATGCGACCCTCTCGCGCTACACCGGTGTCGACATGCGCTCGCTCCAGCTCGGCAAAGTGATCGCGCAGTCGCACACCGGAACGCTGATGCGAGGCCGCTGGCAGGATTACGATGTCGTCGCGCGAATCCTCAACATTCGCGAGGTGACGCCGCGGATATCGCGCGACTTCCAAACCGAATTCCCCGCGCTTCGGATCTTCGCCCACGCGAACATCAACCCGGTGCTCGCGTGCTGCAATCAGCCGCCGGATTTGCTCGTCATCAGTCAGTACATGCCGTTCGGATCGCTCTACAACGTCATCCACGAGCAGTCAGGTATGTTCTTGTGCTGCAAACCCGTATTTCTAACCAAATTCCAATATCAGAAGTCGTGATTGACCACTCGCAAGCGATGAAATTCGCAGTGGATGTGGCGCGAGGAATGAACTTCCTGCACTCGCTCGATCCGTTGATCCAACGCTACTACCTGAGCTCGAAGCACGTGGTCGTCGACGAGGAGCTGACGGCGAAGATCTCGATGGCGGACACGAAATTCTCATTCCAGGAGGTCGGGCGCTCGTATTCGCCCGCGTGGATGTCGCCGGAAGCGTTGCAGAAGTCGCCGAAGCACTCGAATATCCGTGCGAGCGATATGTGGAGCTTCGGCATCTTGCTCTGGGAGCTCTGCACCAGGGAGGTGCCGTTCTCCGAGTATTCGCCGATGGAAGTTGGAATGAAGGTAGGAATTTTGGTATTATTTGAAGTTTTGTTGAGTTGTGATATCTTGTTCCTCGATCTCTCATCGTACCGGTAGGATTCAAATCGATCGGAGCTCGATCGGTGCTTTCTATCGATATATCGAGGTCGAGGAAGAAGTAGTCATTTCACGGCCGTTGCAGTCTATTCTCAACTACAACGATCATTTCAGATCGCCTTGGAAGGTCTTCGCGTCACAATTCCACCGGGAATCTCCCGCAACATGAGCCGATTGATCAACATTTGCCTAAACGAAGATCCCGGACGTCGTCCGAACTTCGACCAGATCATCCCGATCATCGATCGCATGACCCAATAATTCTTCTTCAAACTTTATTATATTACCCTCAACGATTCTTTTCCTCTTTTTTTCAGTTTTCAGCGCTACCGTAATCCTCGACTCTTTGTAAATATTCGTGCCTACGTTGCATTTCCAAGATGCCATTTTCGACAACGATGCCTTCCGCTTTTTTCTGTTTGTACACACACTGCCGTACTGACGCTCTAGAACGCCTTAATTAATAAAATAAATTTTTATTAATTCCAAGGGTGCTCCCGCCCTACAATTGTATCTCCGTTGCGTCGCCCCTGACCACCCACGTCGGCACCCAGACAGATCTTTGTCTGGTCCGGTTGTGGCGTTGTTGAAGACGTGGCAAGCAACGATCATCGCGTTACAATGCGCGTTCCGTCGTGTGAATTTCACCTCGTATGTTGCAGGAGCACGGACGCGCCGTCGAGAATCCGGTCGCAACGAACGGAGAGGCAGCAGAAGCCGACGCCGACCAGCAGCAGATGCTTCCGTTTCAGAAGAACGATGTCGTCGACGTCGGCAAACAGCCCCCGATCCATCTTCTCGGATTCAACATTAACAAATGGTATGTGCGAGTTGGCTTGTTTATTTCAGGATTACGTTCGGTAGCGGCGAAATCCGGGATCTGTGGATCTGATCGTCACAGAAATCAGTTTTGATCATGTGAAGTTCACGTGATTTTCGTTGAGTTGTGGTTTGCGGAGGCCAGCTTATCATTTAGCTTTTTTGATCGGCTTCTGAAGTCGTTTTTATGCACGTATGGTCAATCTGAGGCAGAGAGGGGACCACAGGGTCGTAGCACAAGATTTGATCACTTTACATCTGTTATTCGATCTTTTGAGGTCATTTTTAAGGGACTGACGGTTTGTTAGGGTTCAAATTCCATTGCTCTTCTGAAGTGTTTTTGATCCAACAATGCCGAAAAGTTCTTTTGTGGAAATATTCGAAGTTGAGCGGATCTGTTTCACGCGCTTAACAACTTCACGCACTTGAATGAAGATAATAACCATTGTTGTTGAATTATCGCCCTTTTGTTGTGGCACGCATGGATTTCAATGTTTATGCACTTCTGTGCACTTTTTGTTTATCTCGAACTTTGTATTTTGTTCTCGAGTGACGCCAGTTCGGATTCGATCTTCGATTGCTGAGGTCACTCGGGATTTGATATAATTTGATTTTCGATCCCTGGCGTATTGAGACTTCCAAGAAGACGGTAAATACTGGGTTATCGAAATACATATCACAGCGCAAATTGAGAATTGAAGAGACCGAGAATCTAATCATTTCTGTTTCAGGAAACCGTGGCAACAATTCATCGCGCTTTCGGCGGCCGTCTTCGTCCTCTACGTCGGCTATGGTTACTGTCAGGAGCTTATCTTCCGCCTTGACGGCATGAAACCCTTTGGTGCTTATCTCACTCTAATTCAATTCTGGATCTACTCGCTTCTCGCCTTTGGAGAACGATCGATATCTCATGAATCGAGCAGAAAGTACGCTAGCTTCTCTTATTAGTTACCGTTTGAATCCTCTCTTTCCAGGATTCCAATGAAAATTTACTTTCAACTTGCCTTCTACACCGTCGGAACGATGGTTCTCTCGAACGCCTCCGTTGGTTACCTCAACTACCCGACTCAAGTGATATTCAAGTGCTGCAAGCTCATTCCCGTGATGATCGGAGGCATGTTGATTCAAGGAAAACGCTACGGTGCTCTCGATTTCGCCGCTGTCCTCCTCATGACACTCGGATTGACCATCTTTTCATACGGGGACATGAAAGCGGCCCCGAACTACGACTGGCGAGGCTATATTATGATCTCGGGGGCTTTGATCGCCGACGCGGTTATCGGAAATGTGCAAGAGAAAGCGATGAAGGGCTATAAGGCCGGAAACAACGAAGTGGTCTTTTATTCCTATTCGCTGGGATCTGTTTATGTTCTCGTCGGCACTATCATTAGCGGCGAATTCTGGAATGCATTCTGGTTCTTTTTAGAGGTGAGTTTTGGGCGTGTGATGTTCACGTGATCGTCATCTGCGTTTCAGCATCCCGTTGAGACCTACGGCTACGCGTGTGTCTTCAGCCTGCTCGGATACCTCGGCGTTAATGTGGTCCTCACGCTCGTTAGAACAACCGGAGCGCTGACAGCGGTTACCGTAACCACGCTGCGAAAGGCCGTCACGATAGCACTCTCCTTCATGCTCTTCTCGAAACCTTTCGTCGCCTCCTACGCGGTCGGAGGCGCGATCGTTCTCTTCGGCATTTACATCAACCTCTACGCAAAGAATCGCGCTGCGTTCGACGCAACGATTCGAAGACTTCTCGGAGGCAAGAACGTGTACAAGTCGCAGGCGATGAGCGTGTAGTTGGTGCCACAATCTTTATTGTTGCCAAGTTAATGATCTGATCTGTGATAAGAGTGCACCAACGGCGCAAATGGGTGACTAGCGTTGTGCGCTACGGCGCATTCATAACCAACCAATAAATAATACGGCGTAAAGCTGAACACATCGAACGAGATGTGCGGATTTGAGAGTAGATATGGGAAACAGAGAATTGACACGCAAAATAATAAATCTCTTCTAGATACATTGTTCGGGCATTGGGGGTCGGGGAGTGAGTGGTCTGTCAACCCGGAGTTTCTGATGTTCGTCCTCTTCCTCTTCGCCGTCCTCCTTGCACGGATGGACCATGATGGTCGGCAGGCATTCGTCACCCTCGTGTACTTTGTACGTCTCCTCGACCGTCAACGACGCCAATCGGGCCATCAAGTCAAAGTTGCACACCACTGGCGCCATTTCCACCGTCTGCGCCCAGCCGACAGGTGGCGAAGCCGGTGGCGATATGAGGAATTGCTTCTCGAGTGGCGGGAGCTTCAGGTGGCCCTGCTCGTCTTGATAGGAGCGCGGCGCCATCTCAATCTTCTAAAATGCGAGGATTTAGCTCATAGTTTATTAAGTAGAGTATGGATGAGACATGGAATCCCCAACAGCAAAACGCTGTTTGTAGCTATAATCACAATATGATCACTGGCAAAATCGGAGCTTAGAGCGCGCGCGCATAATGAAATTGGCGCAGATTAGCAACAGTAAACAGAGCTTCCACCGATCTGCTAATTATAGCTGAACGTTCTGGGCAAACGAGCGAAAATCTAGACATGTGGAACTTTTGGGATATTTTCGATTTGTCTGAATCCGAAACTTTCACTCGCCGACGCTCCCAAGTATGCAAAAACCGTTTCGGGATCCCATTACAACTCCTGAAACTGGAGCCGCCATGCATACATGCTCGATGTTTGTGCAAGCGCCTAATAATAGAGCATCGCGCTGCGGAAAAAGGAAACGTACCTTTGAAAAGAACGCCTTCATTGTGGTGCCATGAAAAGAATGGTGCCCAACGAGGAGCTTTGCGGCGGTTGCGTTCTCGGGCGTCGAGAAAATGACGCGAACGCGTTGGAAACTCTTCAGAAAATCGAAGTGAATCCCCTCTTCGATCTGCGTGAACAGCTGACAGAAATTCTGACGGTCGTTATCATTTAGGAATACTTCTGTCGGCACGTTCGTCACGATGATCGCGGTTGGCAGCGATTCGTTAGTAGCGCCAAACATTTTCTGAAACAACAAAGATATCCGACGTTCAACTATTGTAGCTCACGCCACAGCGCAGCGGAGATTCTAAAATGGGACGACGCACGACCATTTCTAGTTGGCTCTGAGGCCGTCGCCGACGTCAGCGCACAATAAACATAATGCCGAATTTACGTCATTGGGGGACGCGACGGAGAGCGAATGGGGAGCGGAGCGAGCTCAAGTGAAGCGACCCGTCGCGACTGCGGGAGGCTGGGAAGAGATCAGCCGGCGCGGCTGACAAGCGCCCCACCGACGAGAACGACCACCGCTACCCTTCACCCAAGAAGCTTTCGCTCCGTCTTAATCGATCACGCCATTGTCTCAATTCAAACTCAGACGATCTGTCTGACATACAGTAATCCACTGAGATCTCAAAAACAGGCAGTTTGCAACATTCCACGCCGATCAAATTCAAGTATGCAAGTAAGTGTGTTTAGGCTATCATTTGAGATACGGGGCACAGACGTGTAGCTATGGTGCGTAGATTAAATATGTCTAAGCGATTCCTTCGTGTCTATAATCGCATTCGCATACACAAACCCCACACTCCATCCGATAGGTTTCGCGACAAAAACACGTCAAACTTCAAACAACATCGCCATTACCCTTACGTTTTATGCGCTCAAGTCAACACGTCGACCATATTTACAGCGAAATAACAAACAAATCCATCATCATCATCATTTCACTTTCCACCTTCGGCCTCCGACTCGTACTGACTCAAATCGACGCGCAGACGTTTGGCGAGTTGAATGTTTTCGACACCAAGTTCCGAACACGCCTTCGCAAGCTGGAAGTTCTTCGTCACGCCCTGTACCCACAGTTTGTCGAGATTGTTGATCCTGCGGCCCGCCTCCTCCTGTGCGCGTTTTCGGTTCGCGTGAACGTTGTGGATTGAGTTTCGCAACTGAAATTACAAAATAAACATAATTCAACCGTCTCACAATAAGCACAAAGTTTCAAATATTACGAAGAAATTCCTTACCTCTTTGACGAGATCCTCCTCGGTCTTCAACTGATCCTCCAGTTGCTTGTTGTGCTGCCGATTCCACTCCGGCCCAAATTCCTCCAGAAGCGCTAAATTCAACGTCCTCAAATTTAAATGCTGATTCTGCGCCTTCGCATTGGCGATCGCCTTCCTCCAGGCGTCCTTGTCGCCTCCTTTGCCAACTGACGACGGACACGGCAAATCCAGTCGCGACAGGTCGAGCTGCGGCATCTCCACTTTCTTCGACATGCGCTCCATCTCGTCCATCAGTCTGGGCGACAGGAAGACGTCATAGTCGGGCACGGGTAAATGCCGCAGGTAGTTCTTGGTTGGGCGGAAGACGCGGCACTCCTGGTCGATCAGCGCCATCGCATACTGCTGATCATTGTCGGTGTATTCAGTGTCCAGGTAAGGCAGGGCGTCAATCGGGTGTTCCAAGTCGGTTGGCGGTCCAGACGGTTGCAGCGCGAGCATCGGTGTATCTTGATTCATGTCTGAAGCGAGTTTTGTACTAGACACGCTGAGAAAAGAAATGGCGCAAAAACGAAGACAAATTGCCGCAACGCGTAATAAAATTGCAAAAAACGCGATATTTCTGGTCATGTTTTGCTTTACGGGTTTCAAATTGCCAGGCGGGTTACCCGTAAACCGACTGATCATATCAGACAGTTGACGTATCTTGTTGTTTGTAGCAATCGTCAGACATGTCGAAAATGAACGTCAGCAACGTCACTGCCGTTCTGACGGTGAAACATTCCTTTCGTCCGCGAACGACAAACTAATTCTTCATTGTCAGTGACGAGTGACATAAATCACAATTTTCGCATTACTTTCAGCCATGTTGAAGAAAGAGAAAATCCATCCAAAAGGTCAAATGTAAATTCGCCGTAAAGAAAACTTTGTAAAAGTGCAGAGTCCAAAGATAAGCAGACGTCAAAAAAGGACAATCGATTTATCGAATAAAAGGACACAAAATTAGGGTGCGCGCGCGCGACATTGAAGCGCTGATTCCAAAGGACAAGAGCTTTGCGTTGAGTACCCGATTAAGAAAACGAGAAAACTACTGACAGAATCCAGAAGTTTTAGACACATGCGGAAGTGCTCTAGGCATAAAGCGGTGCCCTTTTCGCATCAAAAAAGCTAAATTGCACATGCACACGGCTGGCATTAGTGTCACACGCAAATGCGCTGCAAATTGAGCTTAATTGTACTTTTAGGGAGTTTTTTGGTATCGGATACCCACAATTTCGTGCTTGCCATTTCAACGGGGAAAGATCGCGAAGAGAAGTCTAATTATAACTACGGAACAATGACCAAAGATCAAAAACGACCACATTTCAATGTTATCGCATAGTATAGAGGTGCTAAAACAGACAAACTCAAACAGACGCGACCGGTCAAAAGGGGCGAAAACGAGCGATGCTAAAAATAGAAGCGCCGTCTGTCGCTGACTTAAGTTAATCTAAAAAACCATCAGAATCGTTAATTACAATTCTTGTAGTTTGTAAAGTAGCAATGAAGTTTGAACGGCGCAAACATGACCTTGATAAGCAAGACGTCATAAACGGCGAAAAGCTAAATTAGGACCCTCGTTACGACTACGGGCAATTTGCACGAGTAGATAAAGGTCAGAAAACATAAAACCTGTACCATGACCGCTCCGCAAGCTCATCTATTTGTGCGTAAACGTTCCAATACGTCAAAAAATCAATCACTGCCTAGAAATTGGATGCTGCATATAGCTCCGCAACCCTAGTTTAGAGTTCAGATCGCTTCTCAGAACGAAAAGTTCACGGCTCAATCCACACAAAATTCATCAGGACGTTATTCCTGAAGCCGTTTGAACGGATCTACGGTCAGCGGTAAGTATACAAGTGGTTCCACACAGCCTAGTTTACACATTTAGTCACGGAAAATGCCCAAACCCGAAATCAACTAGGAAAATAGCTCAAACACCAAACCAAGCAAAATTGTTCCTTTTTCGCGCAAGCCAGTCCGTACATACCCCACAGATCCTTTACCCAAGCTCAAAACAAACAACCTTGCGCTCAAAACAACCTCGAAAGCTCACTCGTTAAATATCAATTTCAAATGTTTCAAAATCGCGTCGACCGTATCTTTTTTGCCGCCATTCAGGTCTTTCATCTCGGGAGCCCATGTATACGCTGTCAGCGTGCCACTCCAAATCGATCGGCCAAGGTACCGTATCCGCGCAGTGCTGTATTTCGTAAATATTTATTTATTTTTCACATGATTCGGAAGTTTGATAATTCCTTCTTTTCGGATATTCTTAAAGACTATAATACAAAGAATAAGGAGGGGACACTGAAATAGGATGGAAAACAACGGGTGTAAAATAACAAGAAACAGAAATCTTAGAAACTCTACAAAAAAGCACTTGGAGAAGGAAGTAACAAATAATAAAAACTCTAGATTGCATATTTCTTCACCTCGCAGCATATATTGTGTGATGATATCTGAAAGAATTCTCTATGGGAGCATCTAAGGAAGAATTTCGTCGTGAGCAATTTCGGTATGTGCGGTAGATCTACAAAAATCTAATAAGCGAAAAGGACCACCGAAATGTGGGAAAGAGAGAGTGGATAACGTGAGTTCAAATTAAGAAGACAAGATACGATTAAAACTATGTACATGGAAATCTGATAAGCTAACAGGCGGCTTTCTGCTTCCCCGCACGGTAACTTTCAATTATGATCGACGGTTGCTGAGATGTTGCTTCGATCGTTGTCGTCATTTCGTCCCTCGCGATTCTCTTCGGCGCTGGCGATGAATCCATCGTATCCTCTGCCGGTCGTCGGCGTCCGAGGCCACGCCGTGAATCGATCGAACTGGGAGGTGAGTCGTCTTCCAGACTCAAACTAGCACTTCTTAACGATGCTTCAACGATCTAAAACAGAATTTGAAAAAAAAGAAGTTAAAAGTAACATACCAATGGTGATGACGTGTACAGTGACATTTTGATCTTCAAGGCTTCTAATGCTGTAAATTCGCGTTTCGAACAAAGGATCCCTTCGTCTTCTGAGACGCTCTTATCGCAAACAAGCGGTCGATAGCGTGAAGGATTAGACGAGGCGTTGGAAGTTATGCTTTCTGCAAGTTCTACTGCTGAGTCCCCGGCGGTTGAACGAGAAGTCGAGACTGGTGACGCTGGAGAGGAAGTCGTTGTAGTGGATGGTGTGAAGTATTTCTCTATCTTCTTCTGTGATGACTCTTGTGATGATTCAGAGAGAACGGACTGGCGTTTCTTGTAAACTTGGTCCATGTCGCGAGAAGCGCGCTTTGCTTCCCACTTGAACAGATTCCCAAGATGGTCTTCAAGTTGCTTCTACAAGAAAATACTTTAAAGTCAAAGGCCAAACAGTTCATTGATTTACCTTGACATGACCAGGAGGATCCGCGAGCGATCCGTTTATCACATCGGCTTCCACTGTATTCACGCTAGGAAGCAAGTAAGCGTTGATTGCTTCGCCGATCGTTTCCGAATTCGGAAAACAATTCGGAAAGTGGAAATTCGCTTTGAAGAGCTTCTCTTTCATCTCGCTGTCTTCGTGCCATGATCCAAGCTCATCTGAGGCGTAGCTGCGAAACCGATCAAGAATCGTCTGCGGATGATCGTCATCGATGATCGAGAATTCAGCGATGATTTCTAGACCGGTGACAACACCGACCCTTTGAATGCCACGCTCATACGAGTCACAGCCAAGGAGTATCGCCAAGGCGATCAAACGATTCCTATTCAACCCTAAAAAAACAGAAAAATCATGAGCTAAACGATTGCAGTACGCATACCCTGAGTAGCAGAAATCATGTCCATCGAAAATAGCTGAATTTTCTCCGGAGTTCCAACGAAAGAAGACCCGAAATCGACGACGTACATGTTTCGTCCACCAAACAGGAAGTAATTCATATCACGAGCGATGCATCCAGCTACCAAACTGTCCATCTCCAACTGGGCGCACTGAGCTATACTGTCACAGGCTGCGTCAACGTAACGGAGATCCATCTTCTCAAGCAACGCTTTCACGTCATCGAGCTCCTTGAGTAGCATAAGTCTGTTGTTGCTGTCACCTTTTTTAGACCGCCTGCCATTCGAACGCTGAAAATCATATGATTAGCACCCATACTTCAACAAGCACGACAAACTCTAGCTGGTGCTCTTGAGCTCTCAAAATCGATCGTTTTCGCCGTATCGAACACGAACACCGGTTCAACTGCGCACTCCATGAGCCTGCAAGTGCGCTGGAAAAATGCCAATGTGAGCGATTTATCTTTGGTTTGACCGCGACTGGCGCATCCCTTTTTGTGGAGTTCAACAATCCAAGCAGTGCCATCTAAACAACTTGTTGTTTATTTTCGAGTAACTCATTGTTTACCGATTGCCAACTTTTTCTTCGCCAAATCTGCAAGAGGAACGCTCTCAGCGAACTTCTGCATGTACTCCCACATGCCAGTGACACCCATTTCGAATTAGATTCAGGAGGTGGGTTAACGGCGTATCATAGAAGACCACAGCAATCTGAACCCGTGAGGAAGCGGAGAGGAAGACCGCGTTAAAGGTATAAAACCACAATCCGTTAGTTTCTAGTATGTACAAAGGAGATAAAGATGAATCGATATCTGAAAGTAGAAATTGCGATAAGAACACGGAAATTTCGGTTTAAAGCACGCACACACGCCATCCTTGATACAGTTAAATCAAAAAAGGAACGAAAGGTAGGAGGTAATCGATACCACAAGCCAGCGCGAGAGAAAGACACGAATCGTAATACAGAAGAAGCGCAGACAGCAGGTGCGGCTTGTACGGCTCAAATCGCAAAGGTTGTTTATACGTGTAGAAAGTCGCGAAAGACAGTCGCGATTACGAAAACAACCACAGCAAACCAAACATCACCTTCTGGTATTACTCAGTGTTGACATGAGACCATTTTACCTCTAATATCATCGGGAATAACAGCTGAGATGACCATGACAGTCATGAAAGCGATCGGAAGCAACAAATCAATGCTCCGGCAAACGATGACAGAATAGAAACGTGTCAATCTCACTGATTTTCGCGATTCGCTTTGTTGTCACCTACAAAAGCATTTCTTTCATCGATTGTCACAGTTCCATTTGTAGATTCTGAAAATCAGCAAAATGAAAACTGTATAAACTCAGCTGTGATTGAAACTGCTATACACTCATCGCTCCAGCGCATCGT
This sequence comes from Steinernema feltiae, assembly GCA_007213375.1. NCBI lineage: Eukaryota > Metazoa > Nematoda > Chromadorea > Rhabditida > Steinernematidae > Steinernema > Steinernema feltiae. Next base: position 59,876 of record MQUG01003611.1, on the reverse strand, counting down.
CATCAATCAATAGCAAATTCCTGCAAGCATATTCGTTAACACCAAAAAACCAAAATGCCGCTTATCAGCTGCTCTATCCTCAGTTCCAACCGTGCAAATGTTCAAGTTTTGAGCGCGTACAAATTAATGAAACTTGAATTGAAAACCATACTGCGCAGAGAAGACACGCGGATACTGGTAGTGGACGTATCTGAAGATAAAATCCAGTCAGCCTGAAGTCAATCAAGAAATATAAAAAAGGTAGCATCGTAGCTCCAGTAGTCCTTAACGCGACAGCAACGAGCTTGTTGTAACCTGGTGCTCAGAAAAGAAAATCGCCACTTTCATAAACAGATCAACAGCTTGCGATTTCGCCCAAAGGTCACTTTAAAAAATATCCGCTGCTGTCAATAATCCGGTAATTCCACTTAACCCTAAGCGCTGATTGACGTCAAACAACTACAAATTATTGCAATGCGATCACTTGAAGGAGCGCGCTAGGCCTAGAATGAGTCCACATTTAATCACACTTATCCATCCACATTCTCATCGCCTTACTATCACAGCAATAACGGAAGCCTGAAAAGCCCCTAAAAGTAATTTCGCCGTTTTGAATGCAATAAATAAATAGTTCATGAACGGCAGAAGCATTGCATTCATCTGAAATAGTCTTGGCGCAGCTTCTGTACGATCATCTCCAGCTTCATCGCATATAGATGAATGTTGAAGAAACGTCTAACGGCTTGTGCACGAGTGTTCATCGTTCGCTGACATCCAGAGTAGCATAACACCAGTCCTAGAACAACAAAAGTTAATTCAGTACTAAACACATAAAATAATTTCGACGCAATCATTAGCGTTTTTCATCATCCTATAAGTCTACCTCGTTGATCAAGCGCCTACGTCCACATGAAGCTCCGCCACTATATCAGAAGCAAATCTACAAATTCCTACAAACACGTAATAAATAAATTCTCCACCAGTCAGTTGCTCGCTCAAACACAAGAAGTCATCGCGCCCGCACAGTGAATCTCATCGATCGCTACAAAAGCTCATAGAATTACGCAAAAGTATGCTGAGTCATAATCATCCATCTGAAACAAGCCTAAAATGTTGGCGACGCGAGCTTCTCAGCAGCAACAAAAAGACAGCACATTCAAAAACTGCCTCATACGGCCACCTCTCTAGGACCCATACAGATGAATCGATGGAACAAGTGCAAATAAAGTAAAAATCCTACAAACAGGAGAATCGATCGATCTGAGCCTAATCGCAGTTTACATTGCAACAGAAGCAATTGGAGCGGCTTCCACATGACCCGTCGTCGATCAATATAGATTCGTCGCAAGCAAACGCCTAATACGCTAATCAACTGCGCCTCTCCGGCAAACATACAGAAGACGAGGGCGCGTGGCTGGCGTCATTGTACGCAAGATCAATGCAGCTCCTATAAGCATAAATAAAACACCTAAAACGCATTTTCGATTCCAAAAAAGACGATAATGAATTACATAACTTACAATCGTTTTCGTTCATCTCCATCTTCATTTTACAGTCAATCAGCATCGTCTTCCTTCCTTCTCCGCTGCAAGCATTTCGCATTTCACAATCGCGCGCACCCGAGGCGAACCAGAAACTTTGAACCGACAAAAAACTCGCGGAACATCCGCTAATCAGCTGCTGCGCCATGCGCGTCTCAAACTAGTCATTCGCGCAGCAAGCAGCGTCGGCCGATGGGTCGTTCACTTTTCAACCACAACCACAAAATTGCAACAAGCGCGCGGTGTGTAATTTGCAGCCGAAAAAAGGAGATTCGTTGGTTGGTTGACCGTCATCTCGCTTTGAGCGGCGGTCGATCGCACATCATGGTCGCTGTCGAAATTCGAATCGAGACGCGTACAGACAACAACCACTGGTTGGCTAAATCAACACCGGCTGGCCATTCGCGTCGTCCAGCGCAGTCCGCAAGCGGTCTGTCTGTGTCAGAACAGACAAAAAACGCAACACAACGAGGGGAAGAACGACCGCCGCTCTGCAACACAACGCGACTGCAAAAACGTAGAGAATCGACCGATGTGAACATCACTACAGTTAGTCGAAAATCAAATAGCCGCAGTTCCTTAAACGTAGAAATGCAAATTGTTGCGCCTTGCGAACTCCAGCTGAAGTGATGGCGCAAACGGTCGTCGACAGAACCCTCTTCTCAGGGGCCTCCGCTGCTAAACGACTCTTTCCTTGCGGTGCTGCTGAGAGAGCACGACGCCGCCACTGCCGCTGCAGCAACGCTCAGCGAGGAGTCGATGCTCTGGGGTGCGATCGTCATCGCGAGAGGAGAGAAGACGATGAGAACGCCGCGCAAGCCGCGTGTCGCCGACGACGTGTGTGGTCATCCGCGGTGCACCACGTGCTTCGACGATCTACTGCGCTGATCAGACGGGGCGGAACCGATGATTACGGTAACGAATAATCGACTCCAAAATGTTTGCGCCGGTGGGTGCCAGCGGCGACACCATCCTACCGAGATTCACAAGAAAAGCCTCGTGAATTGTAAATAGTCCCGAGATTAACACGATAAATATAACGCGTTTCTCCACATAAGGCGATTTCTAAAGGATCGTTTGTCCTGCCATCCCTTCAGCCCTAAGAGGGATAATTTCGATGAAATGGATAGATTCCGAATTCCCCTCAAAAACACGGTATGTTTACGCTGTGCTTCCTATACGATGTAATGCTGAGATCTCTCTCAGTTTCAATAGTCTCGCATAAAATATTTTTATTGTCACAAAACAGCATCGGTTCGCTGTGAAAGCGAGAAAAACGTCGCAGTCCAATAAAACAGAGGTATTTACCGCGCTTCAAGTAATTAACCGTGATTACCAGACGGCTTAACACTTGAGTGGGTAGGCATGTTGACGCTCGAAGCCTTCTGAGTCAGTATAGTCCAGTCAAAGGTGTAGTCGTACTGAAAAAGGTGGATTATAGCGTATAGATAGAAAACATAATTATTTTCTTGGACCTTCCGTGTTTTAGGCAAGCTCGTTACCTCAGTGCTAGACTGACAACAAGATCAATGATTGCTTTGTCGGTGCAACTCCTAAGAAAAGTATAAGAACTTTTTAGCTACCGTACCTGATGGTTCAAAGTTCTGAAGAGAATGCGGAAAAGCTGACGGAGGTACATGTAGTCCGGCGCTTCGTCGAAGCGGAGACCTCGGCAATAGTTCATGTACATTGAGAACTCAGCTGGGAATCCTTTGCAGAGAATCTCCGTCGGCGTCGACATCTTCTTCTCGCTGATCTTCTCGTATTTCTGCTTCTTGGTAGCCGCCTTCAAGCCCTGCCATGGCAACGCGCCGCGGTTGAAGTACATCATCACATATCCGAGGGATTCCATGTCGTCGCGTCGACTTTGCTCGATACCTGAAAGCGGTCACGATAAGTTACAGTGGAATTATAAAAAACACTAAATAAACAAGGGTTGCAGTGAGACCCGAACCGATCACGTGCGAATTTATAGACAAGACCACGGCCATTGCGCTCTACAGCAAACCACATGTCAACTACCAAACGTGAGGATTGCGCATATTTAAGCTCATTTCTACATAAAAACAAAACGCCTACCCAAGTGAGCGTTGATCGACGCATATCTGGCGGTTCCGGTCAAATTCTTATCCTCGCGATAGGCGATGTGGGCGCGTGTTCTCGAATCGCGGAACTTCTTCGCCAACCCGAAATCGATGAGGAAAAGTTTGTTGCAGTGACGGCCGATTCCCATCAAGAAGTTGTCGGGCTTGATATCACGATGGATGAAATTCTTCACGTGGACGTACTCGATGCGTCCAATCATCTGGTCGGCGAGCATCAGAACGGTCTTCATGGTGAAACGGCGGCTGCAGAAGTTGAAGAGGTCCTCGAGCGAGGGACCGAGCAGGTCCATCACGAGGATGTTGAAATCGCGCTCTACGCCATACCATCGGATGTGTGGGATTCCTACGCCTCCCTGTAGGATTTTGTACACCTAAAACCATAACTTAATATAAATAAGCAACGCTACTGTCATTTACCTTGCTTTCATAAAGCAATTGTGGGTGGCGAGCCTTGCTGGCTTCAATTTTCACAGCGACTTCCTCTCCATTACTGATGTTGATACCGAGATAAATGTCACCAAAAGATCCGTTTCCGATTTTTCGCACCAGACGGTATTTGCCCGCGCCGCAGATAAATTCCTTTGTTTGTGGGTTCACCATCCCACTAACCACGGCGGCCATCCGGTTTTATGCCTAAAAATGAAAATTTTAGGAGGAATAGAAGAACCCGTATTGATTCCACATCACACACGCGGCGCGAGGACAATCGATGGTAAGGTCACAGGGACGCCTTTACCCGCGCAAATCACCTGGACTAATCTCACAATCGATCCATGATGTCATTTCGCAACAGGTCAGCAAAATTATGTAGCAAACGCAACCTTCACGAAAATATATTCGATTTCGCAGCACCGCTATTCTACGCAGGTCGCAGCAGCGAGCATCCGCAAATCGAATCGCACAAAGCGGAGAGAAGAGCAGGCTGACTGGCTGGCTGTATTGCGAACAAGCAAGGCCGTGAGGGCAAAAACTAAAAAAGCGGCCGGGCAACTGAAGAACATGTTAAATAGGCAATTAAATATTTCAAATTCGAAAAAAATCGCCCTGGTTGGCAATATTTCGTTTTGAGAGCCGCTCCAGGCTGGACCTTCGTAAATTTCGTATGTTTGCCCACTGAATTGGCCAAAAAGGAATTACTATCGACACGGAGATAACCACAATTGCGTGAAGCCCCTGACCCCCAGAGCTTCCCGAGAAGCTAAAATAAAAATTTATAATATTGATTCGCTAAACAAATTCGTAGAAATCGGATCTGACAACTCCAATTACGGTTAGAAAAGGCGAAAAGAATGCGCGGCAAATGCGAGCAGAAAGCAGAAATGTGACATTAGAAGTACGATCGATAACTGATCATTGTGCGAACGCGGGATGAACGCACCCAAATGGCATTCGGAGTACTGAGACCCGCCCACCCAGCCACAGCAACATATAAACTCACTCGCTTCACACATTCTACTCTGCCGCTGATGTGGGAAGCGCTGCATTCGCTGACCGATAAGTGCACACAGCGATAAACCGCTACAAATGCAGCTGTTGCAAGGAAGTTTAACGAGAGGTCAACGAAATTTCCCTTTTTATACCTGCAAAGTCTTCTAATCAAAGTAAAAACCAAACTCCAAATAATGCAAGCAATTGCTACAAAGTTAATTTCGCACCCAAAACCCTTCGATATCAAAAAGGTTTCACGAGTTTACTGGAAGTGCTAGAAGTGAATTCTTGCCTTCAACATTGCTTCTGGACAATGAGTTCTTAATGATATTTCCGAAGGGCGACATGAATAAGCGCCACGATATGTAGAGACAGAAGTGCCATGGCGCCACAGAAAAAAATCATCTATATAAAAATCACTACTACATATTAGTGTGGCGTTGTGGATCACTCATTTTGTAAAGTTCCTCACAAAAAACTATAAATTACGCCACGCGACGACCATAACTTTTGAAAGAGGCAGTGTGAGTCAAATGCGAATAAGGATACACAGGAAGCAGCACTTAGACCGTGAGAGTAATAAACTTCCCACTGCAGGAAAAGCACAAAACGCCGCCTGTGAGTACACATGGTTGGTCCCTAAATGCACACACAAAACATCAAAAACGAAAACATCTTCTGATCGATATGGCTGCATAAATCTACAAACAAAGTGCAAATGAGTGCAACACACATTCGGAAAATGAAGAGTTGGTGGCAGATAATGTTATCGCAGATATATTGAATGAACATTTCATTCACAGGCGCCAAAATTATTTCTATCTCGCGAGTTTGGAGCATGCAATTAAAAGACAGAGTACAAACAAAAATAGATTAACGATAGATTCCAAATCGTAGATACATGAAAATAAGTCCCCAGCATGGCGCACAGGCAGATGGCACACAAGATAAGGTAACCATTTCGTCGAACGCGGCATAAACAGCCAAGTCCCTTAAAAAGGGAAGTAATAGCTGAACAACATAACCGTAAAAGCAGCGTAATCTCAGCAGAAAAAAAAATTCTGGAAGGTTCAAACAGCCAAATCTATGTCAATTTGGCCTCCGAAAAGGCATTCATTTGAGAAACACCACATAGGCGTGGTCCCTCCGCTCCAATTATGCACACCATAAAAGTGCAAGGAAGCCTGCAGACATTCAAGGAATACTGCCCCTGAGGTCCGAAACTTCCCAGTTCACGGGAAAGTACAAGGCAATTAGCAACACACTGGAGGCCAGAAAAGCGGGCCTGGCGGCATCCAACTAAGTCTCCTGGAAAGAACGTTCACGTAAATCCACGACAAGAACATGAGATACAACAAAAGCCTACAAAGCGCTCAATATCAAAGGCCACAGCTGATCGAAATATGCTACCCAGTCCACATCTCAGCATCCACAGCTGTTTTCAGACTCCTTTCTGCTGCAAACGGTTGCACGAACCTTCAATTCAAATAACGAAAAACAGCGAAACGCGATTCAGAATGCGAAACAATCCAACATAGATCGCATGTGTTCTGCAAAGGAGTTTTCACTTTCGGATCACAAAAACCTGTAAAAACTTCCAGAAAATACGAAAATAGCCCTCCACACTACACTTTTCGCGAGCATAACCAATCCCAATGAAAGTACAAACAATTAGCAACAGACCACGTTAGATCGAAGCCGTAAACAGAGCGCGGCGGACGAGAACCTGCTTCCACGCGGACAATCGCCAACAATGCGCGGCGGTCAGCGTCTGCAATGATGGACGTCAGACAAGTCCGCACGTGTTCTAGACAAATCGTGGAAGTCACCTTGCTCGCTGCGTTGGCTGAAAACGAAACGCAAACGTTCTCTGTTAGCTGCGGCCATCGAAGGCTCGGCTCGTTTGGCGGATATGAAGTGCGAAATTGAAGCGCGAGAAGGCGTGAAGCGGAACGGAGCTCTGAACGTAGCGCCGCTAAGCGTTTTGATGGCACGCGCAAGCGGCAAGCGCTCTGACAGCAGCTTGCTTTGTTTGGCTTGTGCCGACGACAATGATCGCTGGGATTGTATCCGAACATTTATGAGCGGAAAATTGCACTTCAAGACATGAGACAGGAGCTTTTTAAAAATAGAACAAGATTTTTTGAAGTTGGGAAGCGTTGTGCGTTGGGAAGCATTCACAAGGTCAAATAACCGATTTTGGAAAATGAGTCGCGAAATCGTTCTGGGTGCGTTATTTCACGTTTTTCGTCATGAATGGCGCCTGTATAGCTCACAATCATGCACCAGGAACTACCGCTCGCTAAAACGTGCCTTTTTGACGAGATTTCAGCATTCTGAGAATCGACTGGTTATTAGGCCGCGACTTAATTACGAGCGGTAGATGACAATAGGAAATTGCGCGCCGAAAATACGCAATTTCTAACTCCAAATTGAGCGCAATCGCTTCGCTTCTGATCAAGCGATCTGAAATTGACGAAACAGCGCTCGATTTCCCTATAATCCAATGATGAAATATCAGCCGCGTCCCCCGAGGGGAGCATCACCACAATTCATTCATTCAACTATGCCTAATGCCGCAAGTCGCCGTTTTCAAGCCGATTAACCTTTCGCACGCTCACAAAACGGTCGGCGTTCTTCACTTACGCAAATTGGACGTCGAAAAACGCTCTCTGCAACATAAGCAAGCGGCGCAAAGCCAAAGGTCCCGTTGGGAATGCCCTATGAACGAGTCCAGCGTCGATACGGTGGTCTCGTCCGTTGGTTGGTTGGCGACACAAGACGGTCGCCAGTGTTGAGCAGCGAAAGAGCAAATGTTACAGTTCTACTTTCGTTGCACTTGTGACGATCGATCGCGCTGCTGCTGACCAACCAGCCGGTGGAGCGCCCTGACAACAAGTGTGTAGGCCGCCGCCCGCATTTGCATATCGTTGCTTGGCGCGATCGATAAAAATATCTTGAGGGGGTCTTAACGGTGCTCGATTACGCGTGAAATTTAAATCAGAATTCGAAAAATGAAGCTGTGAAGCTAACGCCAAACACGTCATCTTTATTCAACCCGAAGGCGACTGAGCCTAAATATATCCATGAGATAGGTTATGGAGCCGAAAGATGATGAGTTTTGTTTCTTTATACAGTGATATCATTAATACTCAACGGAGGATCCCTAATTGGACTGGCAAGGAACGAATCGACCCAGGATTCGATCTCGGGAATTCTGAACTCTTCAGGCACGGGCTGCACAGTGCGACTCTCAACGAGCTGCTCAAAGGAGATTCCCATAAAGAAGAAGGACAAATCGATGCTGCTGCGGTCCATTTCGAAGTCCTTCGCCTTGATGAGATGAAGAAGCAGACGGGAATCGGGCAATTGCTGTTTGTTGAAAAAGTACGTGAACCACGCACGCGAGAGATGACACGATTTCTCTTGGATGCGCAATGGCTTGAACGCACTGTAAATAATGGGAAATTCCAATTTTGAGGAGAAGTTCGAGCTTACGTGATAGCAGCATCAATCCAGCCGTCCCGTACGCACTGCCGGAATGCCGTTTCCGGCTGCATGAAGCTCCCGTTTGGATTGTTGAAGACACGATGGAGAGCAGCGTTGCGGATGACCTTGAATTTCGTCTCCGTCGTCATGTCGAGCTGCACGCGCTTTGGAATCATCTCCCAGACCTCATCAATGTACTGAAATGCGGTAATTCATCCATCCCAGCTACACAGAATCGCGCTTACCTTCCGTGAATCCGTCGCAATCATCATCTTGAAGATTTTCCGCGGGTTGACCTCAGCCACTGCGCCTTTCAGCGTCTCATCGGCATCGATTTCGCCGTTTTCGTAGTAGCGTAAATACTTAGAAGGGATGTGGACATGCAGTTTTTCTTCGAACAGCTGATTAAACTGCTTGCGGCTCGCTGCGCGGCGGTCCAAAGCAGCAACAACAATTGCTGGCAAGATTGGCTTGACGTTTTCGTAGTTGCCCGATTCGAAGATTGAATTGAAACAGAGATCAAAGAGGCGCATCTTGATCGCAGCTCTATCGATATGTAAACTGGCGCTCCATTCCAGCTGGTGTGAGCCGTCTGTTTGTTCGTCTCTCTGTCGCGTTGTGTCTTGTTTGTCTGCAATCGATATTCTCAACGTGTCATTGAGACGGACGTGTCTGCGCCGATTTCAGTGCTGCTCTTTGCACCGCATAGACTGATTGATCACTGGGGCGACCGTCTTATTAAGAAGCACTGCATTATTACTGGAATTAACGGATCAATCGAGAGAGAACTTTAATGTTGCGATTCAGCACCGACAACCCTGAATGTTCAGGCGGAGGCTGCGTGTTATTCTCAACTTGACACCTTGTAACTAACCAAATGTAGTTATACGCGAGGAAAGCTGGATTAGTTTATGGTTTGGTTAGGCCATATCCGCTGAGATTTAAACGCAATGCAATCTTGAGTATTGCGATGCTGATCTTCTATTTAAACGCATCCTACCTTGCCGTGCCGCTGATTCTCAACTTGACACCAATCATCGCCGTGCTCGTTTCGGGCTTCCTCGCATTCTGTATTTAGTCCTCGGGCCTCTACTCCACCTCCGAACGTTTTCCAGATCAACATGAGCATCGACACGATCCCCCGCGACCCGAACGGCCTCCGCGCGTGCCTCTTCTGTTCGTTGGTGAAGACCACCGAGCAGTTCGAGATGGACGGTTGCGAGAACTGCGATCGCTTCATGATGCTGAAAGGTGACCCCGACAAGGTGAACGAGTGCACAAGGTAAAGATCCTGGTCTGTCAACACAAATTACCATTTATTGCAGTACAAACTTCGACGGAATGATCGCGGCATGCCAACCGCCCGACAGTTGGGTTTGCAAGTGGCAGAAGATCGGCGACAAGGTGCCGGGAGTTTATGCGGTGTCGGTAGCTGGATCGCTCCCGAATCACGTTGTCAGCGAGCTGAAGACGATGCGAATTCGCTACACGCCGTGCATGCGCGACAACACCGCGAAATAAGCGAAAGAGCTGGCTTTAATGTTTGGTGCTACTGGTACACGGAGATCAAGTGATGACGCGTTGAATATATGGACACAATAAACAATTTGCGCCATTCAGAAATTGACTTCATCGCTTATTTATGTCCTCTTCGATCGTTTGTCCTCGCCCGTCGTACGGGCAGATGCGGCCGGAGATTTGGAGCTTGGGATGCCTTCCTTGGACCGCATCGTTGGAGATGTCGAGATCGCTTCCTCGATATCTCGCTTGTGTTCTTTGCACGCCGCAGAGTCTTCCATGGTGCTCGGTCCATGCGGCAGTAAACAGTCGGGACTGCAAGACAAGAAATGCAACTAGAACACAAAGAATCGCTCACCTCGTTCGCCGGATGACCGCTGTACTTTTGTAGAATGTAGCGCTCGGTACCCACACGCGTCGATTGATCCTCGGTCGTCACGTTCGTGGAATCGTCGCTCATCCGCATCAAAGTCAGCAGCTGCGTGTGCTCCACCTTCGCTTCTCCTCCGACATCTCCACGCGCGCCTCTTCTCCGATTCGAGCGTACCAGAACAAAGTGAATGACCGCACCAGCGTGCAACCATGGCCAGACGAGATTCTGTATGGCTAACGGCGTGGCGCGTCTTTTTTCAATTTCGTTCACTCGATTTAATATTCCTCTGGATAATCACAAAGTGTAGCACACTCCTGTCAATTCACAAATACGATGAACGTAGGCGCGGTTATCGACGATATGACCTTCAGCCATGAACGCGACCACCGTATTTCCGAACAGAACGGCTCGATTTCTCGGCCCAACACGTCCAATGATTCCTGATCCGCTGTCTCCCTAAATAGCGGCGTGAATAAGAATAAAGCTGTCGTATTTCCAACCATGCTGGGCCCTCCACGACCACTTTTGATGCAAAAAGTCGCCTCAAAGCTGTCGGAAAAGCGTTCGACTTTCAGTCCTTTGCAGTTGACTTTGTCTACTTTGGCCAAGAAGAGACGTTGAATACGGGGATTCTCCACAGGCTGACGTTCGGTGTCGTAGAGCACCATGTTGCGCTTCCCGAAGCCGTAGGCGAAGAGATCTTCGGAGAACGGCGTGTCAATGCGGGGAAGACAGACCGGCATGATTCGGGATGAAAACTGAAAAACAGAAAGATCTTAACGGAAAGCAAATTGCGAACATCTAGCGCGACAGACAACGATTAGAAGAGCAAAGTTATGCCTAGACAGATGACCACACAAAGCGCTCAATGAGATCACTTACCTTAACGGGGCGTTTCAACTCGACGATACCAAAGTCCCTTCCGGTTTGCTTTGGATTTGTATGCTCGGGATTACGGTAGAAAGCTGCAACTTCGAATGTTTCCATGTCGCTTTCGGAGCAATGCACGCCATCGCGCTTGATGCAAACACCGCCGAGATGTACGGTAATCTGGCTAGGTTTAAGATGTCTAAAACGAGAGTTTAAGGCAATTGCTAGATTTTACCGATTTCCAGGAGCGAAGCAATGCCCGGCGGTGACGAGATGTCGCGAAGAGATCAGCGTCGCTCCACAGAATGCGTCGCCGTTGTGACTGAGAGCCGCAGCCCATGGCAGCTGGTTACGGTAGACCTCGCTACCCCTCCAAATACGTTTGACGCGCCGATGCGCGTCTCCATCGGCTGCGAGTCCGCACGTCTCAGCAAGATGGTCGTTTTCCCAGTCGGAGATCTTCTCGAGAGCGAGAATTCCTGAAGAAATCGTAATAATTATTGAAATTCTGACGTTTTCAACCGCAAAGAGGAAGGAGAAGAGCGACGAGACGAATCATGATGATTCAGATGGCGATTGAGCGGCGGCAATGACGATCCAAAGGCTTTTGAGAGGAGAAAAGTGAAATGTCAGAATAAATCTGCGCCCTTTGATGTGTGGGAGGTGTTGGAACCAATCAGCTGATCATCACGATGGTCAGAGTCGTTTCTAGATGAGCGATTCAGACAATCTCAGCATGCCAGCAGCTCATGCCGAAGGCATCCCGAAGTTGTTCCTTTGAATATTTCGCTTTAGGACCTTGCAGGTGTCAAAGTTCATGTTTGCATCGCAATTGCACAACATTGCATTGCGTCATTCGCACACCAAATCGCTCATTTACACCAATCCGCAACAAGTGATTCAATTTTCAAACTGCATGAACTTGCCGTACCGTACAACCTGCCCCTCGCCCTCCTCGAACACGATGAACACAAACAACGTTCCAGCTGTCATCGTAAAGGACTTTGGCGACCGCACCAGCGAAAGAGACCTCTTTACGATGTGCGAGAAGGTGACCACATTCACGTCGATGGAACTGAAAACCACCGAAACCGACGAGAGGATAGCGATCATTACGGTGGCGAACAGAGATGGCGGTGAGTAACCGTGATGAGCAGCGTGATCAGCGCCTAATGACTATCATCTTTAGTGCGAAGACTCATCAACGAATACAACTTTTGCGAAGTGTCGGACGGTGAGATCCTCCGAGTTGGTCACTACAGGCCTTCCCGCGATCCAGCAGTCGCTCAGGACAACATCCATCGAGATTACGACGTCTTCATTCGCGACCTTCCCGCCAACGTCGCCAGAGAGGCGCTCTACGAGTTGTTCCCCAAAAACACGATCGTCAATTGCCGCGTGTCGGGTGTCCGCCCAGGACATGCGTACATCCAGTTCAAGAGCGCGGAATTGGCCGAAAACGCAAAAACCAAGGACGGAACAACGTTCAGAGGATGCAAAATGTAAGATACGGTACTTTCAAATCCGTTTCTACAGTAGTCTCTTCAGATCCGTGTCAAAATACCTCTCGAAGCGAGAGTTCGCGGCCAACAATCTGCAAATTTCAAACTTTGGCGATTTCTTCGCATCAGACGAGGCGCTTCGACTGAAATTCGAAGAGCACGGTAACGTCGTGTCTGCAGCACTCAAGGGTACTGTAGGCTTTGTGGCGTTTGAGAATCACAGCGATGCGCAAAAGGCGGTTGGGTTGAACAGAGAGATTCTACCGAACGGCAGATGCCTCCACGTCGAGTTCCAGAAGGATTTCCAATCGAACTCGGAAGGAAAGAACATTATCATCAACAACCTACCGACTACGGTATGCGAGGACCGACTGCGCGCGATATTCGAGAAATTCGGGAAGATCGTGGGCGTTACGGTAGGAACCCGCAAAGGATTCGTGAACTTTGACTCGAAACAAGTCGCAATGAACGCTGTGAAGGCGATGGATCGCCAGGTGGTCGATGGCTGGAGCGTCCGGGTCAATATTGTCCAGAAGACGGCGAAACCGGTGGTGAAGCCGTTTATGGACTTGACCAACAAGATGCGATACCACCGTGGCGTGAAAAATTGAAGATTGTGGTGAAAAATGAATATTGTGTAGTTAAATTTTAATAAATTGTGTATGAAATTCGATGTTCTATCAAATGAAAAGAGGCCAAAAGTGGTTGGAACTGCCTAAATGATTGCCGTCGCGCCCAAGAGCGTTGACTGTCGCGTCAGATGATGAAATTGCGTCGTTCCAGAACGGTTCATCGACAAATATTTCCGGTCCATTTTCATCCATGTTTGATCTTCACGCGTTTTTAGCTCTTGGTGCGATTACTTGGACTGTAGGGGACGCGGCTTATTTCGTTTTCTGCGGCGGATAAGTGTGCTGTTCATGTATTCACGTTCTGTGAGATTGTGACGAAACTAACTAAATAGAAAATATTTTGTTTTGAAAATGCGGAGCTCTCCCGCGCTCCGCAATTTTGACGACTTTCTTGAGAATTCTCGTCTAATAAGTTGGGCCAGTTCTCTTGTTTTATTCGCGTTCGTAAAATTTTGGCAGCTCATGTATCGCTATGTATCAATATGTCACATGTCTTCAGAGATCTCTTTCAATGGCTGACCGACGAGGACGATCAGTGATGGGAGGATTTCCAAGAGGCCCCGATCGTTCCCACTTCGATTCGTTCGTGCAGCGGCAGAATGGACAGGTATTGTGTTCAGCTTTGTTTCGGATAATTAATGTGCTGGTTTCAGTTGGAGTGTGCGTCGGACGATATGAGAAGAAAAATTATCCAATTGGAGAAACGCAACAAAAAGGTACCGCATGAATCAACATGAATATATATATAGCTAATTTTATCGCTGTTTGTTAGCTCGAAGAGGAGAACACGCGACTGAAGGATAAGCAAGTGACTCCTACTACCACCAATTTGAAAAGCCAGGTCGCGTTGTTGGAGAAGCAGAACCAAAAAGTAATAATTAGTTTGTGCGAATTTTTGTATATATATATATTGTGCTGTTTGAAGCTGGAGGGAGCGAACGCGCGATTGAAGAGGGAGAGGGAAGAGATCGGAGGGAAGCTGCTTCTATCGGAGAACCGCAAAAGAGCGGTAGGACATGAGGTGACCAACTTTACTCTATTTCTCCGTGATTTTAGCTCGAACAAGAAACGGCGCGATTACAGACCGTGAGCAAAACTACTCCTGCTACAGGAAAGACTGAGAACGTTTCACTAGAGAAGCGCTACAAAACGGTATTGTTTAAAACTAAGATGGTCTTTCTATTTGGATTTTTATAGCTAAAACAAGAAATGGAGAAATTAAGGATAGAGAAGGAAGAGGTAATTCGATCGAGATTTTGTAGCAATCTGTGAGTCTGTTTTTAGGACAGTGCTGCTCTTAAAGAACGGATTGATGCTCTCGAGAAAGAAAATGCGATCGTATGCGCTTTCTTCTGTGGCGGCTAGTAGTGCTACTTATTTAATTTCAGTTTGTGAATGAGGAAGCTCGGCTAAACACCGACATTGTCAACCTCCGTTCGCTTCTGTCAGAAACGCAACGCGAACTCACCACGGAGCGAGAGAGACACGAGCCTGCCTCATGGAACAGAGAGGAAGAAGATGATGATGTGATTGTTTTGGATTCGGATTGCGATGTGGAAGAAGATGATTCTTATTGGGAAGAGGAAGACATTGAAATGAACGAAGCTGACCAGTGCACTATGTCCGCAAATTGCGAAATTGCTCAGGTTTGTTGAAATAATATGGCTTTGACTCGTCATCAAATTACTTTGTTCAGTGGCAGGAATTAAAACCTGACAACAACAGTCGAATTGTCTTTGGAAATCGATTTGATGGAAGCAGCAGCAGCACTGGCAATCGGAGGAAAATGAAGCCGAGATGTAAAAAGTGTCACGAGTTGATTACGGCGCACCGCAGTGAGCACATAGCAACACATCTGAATTTGAGGATGAGCTGTCCGGTTGTCAGCTGCTCTATACCGGACTTTAATATTAGGAATCATCTCAGGGTGGGTTATAATGCAAGAAAACATGTTGAGGAAAATGGATGTTTTAGGTAATCCATAATCTAACGGTGGCGGATTTGAATGAAAAGCAGAAACAACTTTACGATGAAGCTAGGGAATCTTTCTCCGCGGAAATTAAGAAGGTCAAACGTCACTTCTTCTCATATTAGATTTGTCAGTCGATTTCAGCCATATAACATTTGGCTTTCGCTTCAGTGAATTTATGTTGTCAATTCTATTGATTAAACTTCATGTCTTGTGTGCTTGTTTTTGTCTTCAGCTCTTCTACACAGTGCTTGCTTAGTGTGATCTGTAATTTGGATTGCAACGTAAATCTCAAATGTTTGCTCTTGTTGACACGTTTCAGATTTGTCTGAATGTTGTTTCCGGAGGACAGCCAGCATCCACGTCATCTTGATTGTGTAGACAGCAGAAGAAGCGAACGCACAAATGCGAGCAGCAGCAGTCAGTTAGTGATATCGTGTTAGCTTTGGTTAGTCAAGAGCTCTTCGAAATGGCTGAGGGGTGATCTCTCCCCGCTTATTCTGAAGTAATTTTTCGGCATTTAGAAATATCGATCGAGGAACGGACGCTGTGAATTTGGAAGAAAAGTGCGGGGATCAGCAGACTGCTAAAGAATTCCCGTATCCTGTTAATGAACGGGGAAATCGAATCCCGCGGAAGGTGAGACCTATTCGCAACAGTTCCTTAATTCGGGTCTGCTCTCTTGCAGAAAAATATCTTCTGGAATGGCAATCTTCCCGGTGTCGAATACAAACCGCCCTATTCGGAGTTATTCAGGCAGGTACGTGCGGCGATGGACACCATCCACGAGCGGGACATGCAGCGACAGATAGCACGTGAAGCAAAGCTTGAGGAAGTCAAGCGCAAGAAGCAAGTCGAACTCATGCAGCTGAGTCAGACCTCAATGAACTCTACTCGATCTCATGTTGGACCGCGTCAAAATGCTTGTTTCTTGGATTCGATGGACGAAGAGCCTTGTACGGATCAAGCTGATTCGCTTAGCATAAACTGGCGTCCTTGACATCGGAGATGCGGTTATTTTTTGTTTATTTAGTGGTATTTATCTTATTGTATGAAACATTCCTTGCTTTGTGATTTCGATAGCGTTTGATCAATTTTGGGTTCTGCAACGAAACTTTGCGAGAGCAAGCTCTTATTAAATATGAGAGAAATTTTTTTATGAGTGGTTCTCTTGCCTTCCTGTGCCAAGTGGTTCGTAGAATTTGTGTTGCTTGTTGACCTCCGGTATTTTGATTATTAGCGTTGGTGAGATGTCATTGTTTATGAAAATTTGTGTTTTTCGAAATGTCGCCGGAGGCGAGAAGTATTGTTGTCATCATCTTCATGTTGGATCAATATAGGTTAGCTTTCAGGGAAACGGCCTTTCAAAATGTTGGCTTTGGCATCAGTCTGCTATGCGAACAAGCAGTACGACAAAGCTTTGAAACATTTGAGAGCGACGCTTCGAAGAAAAATTGACTGCGGCGTGAAGGTTCGGGTCGGAATTGGCTACTGTTTCTACCAGCTTGGTGATCCAGCCAAGGCGAGGTTGGTGCTAATCAGGTTGTACAATGCTTAAATTTGCTTAAGGCGTGCATTCGAGAGAGCGTTGAGCATTGACCCAAAATGCGTTAGTGCGATGCTGGCGATGGCAACACTGGACCACATCGAGTGGGGCTACGAAGGAAGTCTGCGGTGGTTGGTGGCCGCATGGAAAGAGGATCCTTCGAATATTTACACGGTGCAGAAGATCTGTGAATACTACTGTCATCAAGAGGTAATGTGTCAGTTTTTACGGAAATTCACGGCTTCTTCAGGACTATCTAAAAGCGCACCGGTTGGCGAAGAAAGCTCTCGGTAACGACGTCTACGCAGCTGTTTGCAACAACATCGGAATCGTTTATTACAACGATAAAGAGTTTTTGAGTGCGCTAGAGATGTTTAAAGCTGCTCAACAATGCATTCCAAATGATGCTACGGATCTGTTGAACACAGTTGTGTTCAATACAGCCCGATGCTATGAGGAGATGTGTGACTATAATACTGCTCAAGAATTGTATGCAGCTATTTTAGAACAAACTCCAAATTACATTGAAGGTAAGAATTCTCTCTGTGTTTGCCAATTACGGTTTTCTTAACACATTCAGCTCATCTTCGCCTTGGTCTTATCACCCAACTGCTTGGCTCTCGCAAGGGGGCTTCTGAACACTTCAAAAGAGCCGTCAAGCTAAATCCTCACAACATTGCCGCACTTATTCTGAAGGCTAGCCTGTATGACAGGACGCAAAAAGAAGAATGCGAAGAGCTTTACCACATGTCGAAAGAAATTCTAAAATTGGCGCCTGAGGATACATATGCTGTTACGCTCATGGGAAACGCAACGCTGCACATGTACTTCCATATGAAAAAAGATGACCCGAAGACGGTACGTTACATTCTTTTGTTGATCATTTTCACTAAATCCTATTAAGAGAGCCTCCTATCTCCAGCGTGCGCAATCCCTCTTTAAATCTGCATTGAAACTGTCTTCTGCAAATGTTTACGCAGCTCACGGAATTGGTATACTGTGCAAATTCCGTGAATTGTAATATCCAATTCATCTCAGGATGTGTTCTGACCGCAGCTGGCGAATACGATTCAGCGCTCGAAGTGCTCGAAAGCATTCGCGAAGGATCTTTGAAGCCTCGGGATCTGTGGGCAAATCTTGCACATCTCTACATGAAGACCCGTCAGTATACAAAATCCGCAGTCTTCTTTAAAATAGCTGCCAAGAAGAACAACTGCGAAAATGACATCAAGCTAACTGAAGCATTGGCGAAGACATACTACAGATCCGGTCAACTCGAACAATGTCTAGAAGTACTAGAAAAGGTTCGAGCGACGTAGTTGGGCCAATGATTTCAAACGAGCTGGGTTTCAGGGATTGATTGAAAATCCATCCAAGCCTGAAATTATCTTCAAAATGGCGATATGTTTAAGAAGTATGTCAATCCGGGCTACCAAGAGTAGTCACTGCAGTAATTCGATGGCTAAAGCTGTGGAAGGTGTCAAGAGAGCGGCTGAAATGCTCCAGTTCCTACGTACAAACCGGAATCTTTTGAAAAACAGTCAATTAACGAAAGAGCGGCTAGTCGCAGAAATAGAGGCTTGCGATGAATGTTTGAAGAAAATCGACAAGTCAAATGCAATCGAAAATGCCAAGAAGAAGGAGTTGGTTGACGAAGAGAACCGTGTTAAACAACAGGAAGTTATTCGACAGTTCCGTTTGGATGCCGAGCGCAAAAGACTTGAAGAGGAAGAGAGAAAACGCGTCGAAGCCGAAAGAGTCGCTGCGAAGCGCAAAGAATTTCTCGCAAGAAGGAAACACGCTCTTACATTACCTGTGTTGGTATGATCTCGTATTACCCTATCTATGCTAATCGAGCTTCTTAGGCCGACGACAAGAAAACAAAACCCGTACGCCGAAACGGAGAGAAAGGACAAGACAGCTTTCTGAATGACGATTCCGATATGGGCGAATTGGACAACGACGACATTCCCAAGAAAAAGAAGGCGAAACGTGCACGACGTGCGCAGAAGCAGTGATGCGGTGTAGCTGGGTTGCTGTGGGTGCTCATTGAATTGTCTTTTCGTAATACAATTGTTGTTTGTTCCTGTCGGTTGTTTTAGGTTCAAATTATCAATCAACACACTAGTAAAACACACCAATAGGCGGCTATATAACAATAATGCTGGCTCGCAGTCCGTCCACCCCATACGTCTGTCGTTACTTCTCGGCTTCTCCACTCAGGTTGGCGGCCGCTCTTCACTCAAAGTGACCGTTCACTCAAACTGGCCTTTCAACGGCATCGCACCACCAGCCGATCACCACCATCGATGTCTTTCCTTTTTAAAATACTCTGTGCAATGAGAAACAATAACAAACAACAACAATCAATCCAACAACTCCTCCAATCACGTCGGCTTCTGTTTCTTCATCTGTCGATACATCTCGATTACGCTCTCGCGATCTGTCGCATGTGGATTTTCTTTCTTCGGCTTATTCGCCTTTGCCAGCTGCCTCCGCTCCTTGTGAACTACCGCGCGCTTCTGCCGCTCAATTTCTTGCTTCCGCGACTCGACTTCCGCCCTCCGTTCGGCCTTCTTGTCCTCTACTCGCTGCTCTTTTGCGCCTTTGCGGTTCGCCAAGAGTCGCTGCACCTGATCCTTGCGTACCGCTTTCTTTCGCTTTAGATCGTCGTCGACCAACTTTGTTTCTTCGGCGAGTTCCTTCCGATCGCGGCCGGCAATGCCGAATTTAGCTTTCTCCTTCTCTTCGTTCATCTGCTTGTAGGTGATCGCATTGACGCGTTGCAGGAATCGTCGCTGTGTTTCAAACGATCGTTTCTCGATTCCCATCTTCTTGCTTTCCTCTGAAATTTGAAAAGATATTGGTGAGGACGGCTAAAAGGGAACTTACGTTCTACGATTGAAAGAGTTGTCCTCTTTTTGGAACGCTTCTTGAACTTGTCATCGTCTTTCCATGCGTTCAAGTCGGTCCACCTTTTCGGAACTGCTTGATCGGCGATGTCACTTACGGATGGCGCGGAATTCAGTTTTCTGCAATATGTTTTATCGTTAAGAAGTTGGTGATACAGTCTGATAATTTCAAGAGAAAAATAACCCAAAAGCCACCGAATGAACCAGAGAATAATTTCAAAAACATACGGTGTCCCTCAAACGGGGAAATTTGCTTTTCCCGGCCTTCCACTGGCAATCTCATTGAGTTCAGATGCTCCAAATATGCAGAAAGAGCGCAAACCCAACTTACTTCTCCATTCTCTCCTTATTCCCGTGGGTTTCCATGTTGAACGGATCCACCGACTTCAACGTGTTGCGTTTCTTCGATATAATCCTCTTGTGACGCCCCATTATACCTGAAAACAGAAAATATTCGTTTAGAATCAGAATACTTCAGAATCATCCACAACGTCTCCGGCTTCCACTGGGATACGAAATCGCGCTTCACTGCAGTCTTTTGTTCGCCATCCAGGCAAATCGCATCGAGACCGACCACTGCGTCTGCAAGGACATTGCAATTACACTCACTCAATTCGCGTTAATTCTCGTGTAAATGGCCGTTTTTTGACCTTTTTACGTGCTGTTCTCGATCCGAATGATGTGATTAACGTTTGATGCGTGAAAATAATTCGTTTTATTGCGCTATTTTGGCGAAAATTCCAATTAAACGGTGCAACAAATCAAATCCACTTTGTACGGCGTACTTCCCTGAACGGCCGGGCGAAGACACTCGCAGTGGAGCAAGCGGCGGAAGCCTTGGACCTAAAAATAGCCTATACAGTACGCCTGCTGATTTTTTTAACAACTACGGTAACAGAGTGGATGTTTGCACGCGGAATCTATTCAACCAGGAAATGCAATCTCGCAAATGCAAAAAAAATCGGATTTGCAAGCTTAAAAAGGGGGTTATCGAGCGGGAATGACGCACGAAGGTGACAAGCCCTAAGCCGTCGTCCGCGCGCTACTGGGATTTGAGATCTACCGTAATCCAGTTGTTTTGTGACCGAACCGACAGATATTACCACAATCTCAACTTAGAATGAGTTGACAGGACCGAAAATTCTAGTTTTAACTCCTAACCGACGTACATTCTGTGGAACGAGCTTCCTGAGATAGTAGCGGAGGCTGAAATCCCCACACGGGCAGCAATTGTACAAGCAGGAGAGGTCCAGCATGTGCGGAACGCTCGCATTCTGCGCGCCAACAATTCCAAATTCGTCGTCGCCGTTCGGGAAGAAGCGCTCCGGCTGCAAATCGCTCTTTTCGGGTGATTTGAGGCCAATTTAACTCACAAACAGGGCGATGCAGATGATCGAGGCTAATAAGATGGCGAGGAAGAAAATGGAAACGGCGATCGCCAACAAAAGAGCGTCGGGGACGTCCAGCGAGAAGATTTCCATGTTGGTCCCTCCGTAGTTGGCTCTGTCGGGCTTGTTCGCGTCGATGACGCGCGCGCGCTGATGTGAGTAGCCATGGCAACGACGCCGCCGGCCCAGAGGTCATCGGGGGCTCCTGGTCAAGCGGTTCTCTGCTGCGCATGAAGCAGAACTGTGTTTTTGTTTGTTTCTTTGTGCTTTGTGTAACTACGGTATTTGAAGGCTAATTTCATGCAATTTGAGGTGTGCGTCACGGGGAAAACAAAAGAAATGTCCTTGGGAAACGAATTTCCGTTGATGCGAAGAGAGTTGGATAGCAGCACATCAGGCACCAGCGTGCATAGTAAACCAGAGCTTTTCAAGTGCAGTACTGTGCAGGAAACAACTAAAAGCTGTAGCGCATCCAAAGGTGATCGCGTTGAGACCCACTTCTGGCGCATATTGCGATCAAAGTTAAAAAAACGGAAAAACCGGCGCTTTTGAGCGTTACATCGACTAATTTCATGCCTCACTTTGGAGAAAACAGCCTCAGAAAAGCACATAGTTTCGCGCGTGAACCACGAATTTCGTGCCGAGACCCATATACAGTAATATCACGAATCGCGCATTTTCAATAACGACGTTTTGTTTGTCTCTCGAAATGCTACAGATTGATAGGTCAATTGACCTAATTTTTGATCATCTGCCTACCTACCGTAATCCCTGGTTGAACCGCTCTTTTCGTATCTCGCCTCTCCCCTGTTGCGAGATGCCAATTAGTCCCAAAGGGAGCTATTTGAAGTAGCACTGTCGCTGTTTGGATATTCTTTGCGCTCACGTCAGGCCAATTTCGCGTTGTTTTGCCATCACTGACTCAAATTAGGTTACGGTATGCGCCTAAATGGCGAAGAAAGACATTCAGGTCATCTGTTTACTCTTCTCAATTCGTGTTTTCAAGTTTTTGAGATTTCATGACTAATCATCGCATCACAGAGACTTGTTTTCGCGCCGAATTGCCTGTTTTCTGCTGTGAAAAGACCAGCGTGATTAATCAGTCCCCAGAGTAGATGTTTGCTTAATGATCACTTCGGTTGGGTTACGGTAGGCGCTCACGTCACATCACAACCTTTTTCCTGTAAATTCAAAGTAGGATCTGCATTACGGTCATACGATCAAACTAGCGCAATCGAGACTCAACTGGCTGGGTTTCGCCAACAAGCGAGCCAAAAACAGAAGTATAGTTTCGTGGCAAGACCACAGTATTTCTTGGTGTAAATTTTCCACCTTCTCCAGAAGCGATTTCAATCAAATGAGGTTTTCGTGTCAAGACTCAGTGAACGGTAACTCCTCGAATCTCACATTTTCACTATTTTATTCTTGTTTCCTGCTCGAAATGCTCCAATTTGATATGCTGACCTCTGTATTAACCCAATACTTCAATTTCTACCTGCCGTTAATCTCCTATTTTCCGAATTCGCTCGAATCTTCCATTTAGTTGCTTGTTTACAGATGACAGTCAGATTCAAACACTCATCGCAGGGCTTAATCCACGGCAATCCTCCCAAATGGCGTCTGGATATCCGAACATTCCACTTATTCCCAGATTCGCATTCTTGACGAGCGCAAATTAATCCTTTGTTTGTTACCCAGCAAGCGCCACCTCTCGCCATCCCCGGCAACGTGTCAACGTCGGCAGCGCGCCACCATTCCGTGTTGTCGGTCACCGACCGGCCGCTACTCGTCGACTCGATGCTCGGAAAGTTGCTGAAAAAACTCTGCGCGTGCGCACTCGCCTGCAAGAAGTCGTCGCAAGAAGGCGCCGACAGCAGCAGCAACAGCGAAGCCTACGGTGGCGACGACATCACCGACCGGTGCCTCGAAGACGTAAGAGTGCATTCCGAAAATATCCTCTAATTCAATTCAGATTACGGAAGAATTGCGCGCGAAAGTGGCCGCGCTGGCACAGGAGATCCGCAACAATCCGGACGATCTGATCCACGGAGCGGTTTTCACGATCCCGAGCGAAATTCGCGCGAATTCGATGCGCGGCGCGGATCTGACGAAGATTCTCGACGCGATCCAGACGATGTTCGACCAAGAGCTCGGTTGTCCGGTCGAGCGCGAGGTGCTCAGCATGGACGTGGAGGTCGTCAACAACGAGGACATACCGTACGCGCTGAAAAAATACGAAAATCGCTTGCTGCGCGACATGGAGGCGGCGAAGACGCTCAAGGCGATCGTCGGATTCTACACCGCCGGCGATTTGGAGGACGATGAATACGATGAGGAGGAGGACGAGTTCAGCGACGGCGACGACTCGTCGATCGACGACGAGCTTCGCGAACTTGCGCGCGAGCTCATGAATCTCAAATTCGAGCATAAACAGACCCGCATGTGATCCCCGCTACCGTAATCGAGCTCTATTCTTCGTTTTTTACGTTTGCAGTGATGAGTGTTGTGGTAAAGATAAATTGCGTGACGTAGGCGCCTACGGCAAGCAGAGCCAGAGGTGGACATTATCTCAATTGATCCGCCGCCGCGTGGGACTAATGGCATTCCGCAACAAGTTAGAAGTCATTAGGTGCGAAAACAACACTTAATAACACACAACGTGCGTAAGTGTTGTGAAAATAGAGATCGACGCATCAAATTGTAGCATTTCGAGAGGGAAACAAGAGTGAAACACTGCAAATGTGAAATTTGAGGAACGGTCTCGCCACGAAATCGTCATTTGCGCGTTTTAAAGATGCACACACACAATGCGCTCATCATTACTTAAAACACCGGAGACAAAGAGCGATCAAAGAGTCGAAAAATGGAGCGGTCCTGACACGAATACTCAGCACTTACCGCCGATTGATTTTAGTCAAATCCGCGTCCAAAATAATCCAAGTCATCCTTATTCACATTCAGCTCTAATCCTTGAATGTCAAAGGCAAAACGAGCCCGAAATACTCCCAATCCGCTCTGCAGCTGTGTCGATGCAAATCGTGCACAAAATAGGCGCAAAACCACATTTCTGAGTGCTGTCGACGTGTTCCAATGGTGAAATTCAGCTGCTTTCATGTTGTTCTTGAGTACGCGACAGCGCAACCCCTCCTTCTCTGTCATGAACGATGCAATTACCAAACAACTCATCCCAACAGTCGCATCGGCTCCCTTGCGACCTACCGTATCCCACATCACCTGATTACGCGTCTCATTCCCCTTGCGAGAGCCTCTGACACAAAGTTTCGCGTGACGCACGCGATTACCTGCGGACAATTCTTTTGTTTCTTCGTTTGCTGTCGCTCGACGGCTAAATTCAATTAACTCCACATCCGCTACCTGTCACCAGCTTCTCCCTCAGCACTTCTATGGTCTAAGCGCCACCCCTGCTGCGTACTGCGAGTCCTAAGCACAAGGGGCAGCGCCTCCTAAGAGCTGAATTCAGTTGCTAGGCGTTCGCCTCACACCGCTCGGTGACCGCCAACCCTACTTCTTCAGGCGCGCGAAATGAGTCGATTCCAAACGTTCCTCAAGTTCCTCTGCGCGTGCTGCACACGCTGCAAGGGTTCCGATGACGATATCAGCGAGGATGAATCGAGTTGTCATCGCGACCACGCCTACATGGAGTACATTCTGGAGAAGAAGTTGAATCGAAAACCACAGGAAGCGTTGCAGGAGCCTCATCTTCTCAAAGTTGGTTGTCCTTTGACGATTTTCACTCCGATTTCGCCCTAGGAACAACCAAAGAGCGCCAACGAGCTGCCGGTGATCAAGAACATCTGGTTCCAAGAGATTGCGCCGCTGGATGAGCCGAACGAGGAGTCCGCCGACCGAGAGGACTACGAGACGCGTCTCCGACGGTTCCTGGACAACTGTCGCGACGAGTACATTCGTCAGGGAAAGCCGCCGTGCAGTTTGAGGAGCGGTAACCCACAAGAAATCGCGACAAAAAATTCAGAAGAGAAATAAATCCGAATAATTCCGCTACCGTAATCCGTACATTAATCCCTAATCCAAATGTCAATCCCTTTGTTGATGAGAAGCGAATCTGTGGCTAAATAAAGTTTTAAATCGGTCGTGACAACTTTTTCAGACACAAAAAAAGAATACCTGCAGCGAATCGGTGTCTAGACAACCGACATGACGACTTTCAACGCAGGTCTAGAAAGATTTTGCAAATTCATTTCCATGAATTCCATGAATCGGTCAAGTAAACGTTCGTAGTCTGGACAAATAGGCGTAAAATCAAGCGCCCGCTTCAGCCGAGTCAAGACCGATCGAGATTGTGGTGATTTGCACGAAATGAGCTTTTTCGCTTCTTGTCATAAATTGACTACATCTACCGTATTCGCCTCACCAAATCGTCTTTCATAACCTCTGTTTATGAGGTAAATGTTACCTACTCATCATTGATCTCTGAAGCGTTAGGCATGACATGCTCGACGATACCTCCTACCTGCGCAAGCGCCTCCTCTCGAGCTCGACGACGCGGACGACGGCATCTTGTCCTCCTCCCGTCCGCGCAGTTCTCAATCCTCGCTTCTCGGCCCCTCGCAGGAAATGGAGAACTTCCAGGCGTTCACTAGAAACTCGCAAGGTGTCCTCGTCATCAACATCCCACTCGTCTATTTGGTCTCCACCGAAGACGGCCACGCCGATCGCGAAAAGACGGTCGAGCGCGCATTCCTGGACGGATTCATCGGAAAACAGGATTATTTCCGCTATGCTGCCTATACGAAGCAGATTGATGTGAGTTTTGTGTCCTCGGTGAGCCGATTCCTATCTACGATTTTGTAGAAAGCGCAGCAGATATGGCACACAATGAAGAGAAAGGACAAAATAGGGATTTTAGAGGACGATTCTCGCGAAGTCCGCGATGTCGCGTTGAAGATCGCCTTCCTCTACTAAGCGGTTTAACCGCTTTTTCGCAATACGCACTGTTTATCCCCTATTTGCAATAAATAGCTTAATCGTAACGGGTCGACAAGAAACACTGCTGCAATCTCTGAGATGACCGATCCTCAGGTTATGTGAATCTCGTGGAAGTTGACTAGCTATTTAGCGGCAGTTAATATTACTTGTATAAATAGAACTCTACGTATCGTTAAACAAATCCCGAATCATTCAATTTTCACTTCGCCAGCTGCTTTTCCATCTCTGCCTTCTTCAGTATATTCTTCTCGGCCATCGGATCTTCGAACACATCGAGGTAGTAATGGTTAACGTAGCGGAAAAGCTGCAAGAAACGTTGGTTAATTAGATTACACCTGGACAAACGCGCGCGTAAACAGTTTTGCGTTGGCGTTCGTTGGAGATCAAAACATAGATTTAATCGTTTCGGCATGCTTCAAATCGAAAGAAATTCTTAGAGTTAGATCGTTCCCGCAAAAGCAATTAAAACCGTGAGAATTGGAAATTTCGGAGAAACCCAAACAAAACGTTATGGATTCCGCTGCCAAGTCCAGACGTTCATGTAGGACTGACTCAGACTTGAACATTCAAATCTTCCAAAGTCTATCCCACATTTCGGAAATACTCCATACCGTGCGCCTCATTTTCCATTAACTGAATCCATCCTTACCTGTCCCAATTGAGCGTTAAAGTTGGTCGCATGGCACGCGAACAACAACAAATTCCTTGGCTGCACGATCCACGCAAATCGCATGAAGACACTCGAATATCCGCACAGCGCCAGGGTCATCGGCCCTGAGATCACTTCTGGATCCTTCTTCAGGTCGGCCAATGCCGCCAGCGGCAAACCCCAATTCGCGACAGGCCCCCAGAAGTGCGTTGACGTGAAGTACTCCTTCCATTGCTTTGCCGAATATTGGCGAAAGTAGCTTGAGATCTGACGAGGGATAGTGGCCATCTGAAACATTTCAGAGTAAATACAAAATTTCAGTGCATTCGCGAATCATGTACGCGCATAAACGAGATAAGGCTTTCAGCGTTTCACAGTTAACCAATAGCACGCTTTACACAGCACACGCGTTCGCGAATCACGTACAGGCATGAAACGGGTCTGATCGCGCCATCAGCAATCGAACGATACCCTGACGCTCGATCACCGCTGTCCATTGCGGATGGCACAAAAACATCATGAACTCGTGATTTCTACAGTGGGTCTCGTCGCGCGGGAACTTCTGCAGTTCTAAATTCTCACATCATTTTTCTCCCGACTCCTCGTGGGTCGTCTTTTTGAGAATAAATAGTCAGCGGACGCAATGAACAATCAGCCGTGGAAACAGAATCCTTGGAATCCGCAGAATCCAGAAAATCCATGGAATCAAAATCAGCAAAATCAGCAAGGTTCACGGAGGCCGCAGATTCCGCAACATCCATGGAACCAGGAGCAGAATCAACAAAATTCGTGGAGGAGCCAGCAACGTAAGTAATTTGTCTAAAATTATGAATTTTACGGAGTTTTCAGACACTGATTGGTCGACCGGTCTAAGTCTAGAAGCGTGACAGAAAATTTTCTAGTCTGTGAGTAGATACTAGACCAGTCGACGGTTACATGTCTGAAAATTCCCCGCTAAAGGCTTTCCATCGAAAAATGACAGGCCAATGACGACCGGCGTTTTCAAACATTTTAATGAACGACCGGTCTGCTTGTCTAACTGAATTTATTTTCTTTTTCCTGTTCCAGGCGATGATAACTCCAACAATAGAGGAGGAGGCGGCGGCGGTCGAGGCCGTGGCGGTTGGCGCGGTGGACGAGGCAGAGGAGGCCGCGGAGGAAGCGGACATGGAGCACGTCCTGCTCAGTCTCACCATCACTATAACAAGGTAACATTTCCCCAAAAACGCTCATTCAAACGTAGACGTATTGTAGGAACCAAGCAAACCAACCGACTATTGCTCCTACGTTATTCCGGCGATGACGCAGAATCCATGGGCGAAGCTCGAGGCTGAACGCGGGATCATCTCTCCAGTGGCTTCACTATCAACGGATTCACCAGCGGAAACATAATGGCGTCGTAGTCAAAATCGTAAATTTACAAAATCTGTGTCATGAATAAAGAAAAATGACAATTTTACAATAACCGATATACTAATTTGAACATTTTTATACACGTCCGCGGCGTAAATCTTTAAGTTAATCAACACAACATCCGCGTACGAGCGTTGACTTCGTCCCTAGGCATTTTCTAAAAAGACATTTTAGTTAATTAGGCTGATTTCCAAACAAACTCTCTACTGAGAATCCCGCATCTGATTACGGATCTTCGTCAGCGATTTGAGAATATCCTTATCCCCACGATTCTCCATTTCCTTGATTAAATGGTCCAGTGCACCGGGGCCAAGCTCGGCGACAATCCTCAACAATTCCGGATCCCACACCTTGGCCGATTCCAGTCTCATCAAGATATCATTGTCTACAATGAAACGTTTCTTTAGAAAACAAGACAAATTGTAGGAAAGAATCGTACCACGAGCTCGACTTTTCACAACAGATGGCACAACAGTTGCTACAGGCTTTGTTGGCTTTGCCGGAGCCTGAGCAGGTTTCGGTGGTGGCGTACTCCGTGAGCTTGAGTGAGGCGGCTTCTGCTGATTTTTCAGGTCCTAAACCCGCGAACATAAATTGTGGTCTTTGTGAATTGAGCAAAATTCTGTGTGTATTGTATCGAGGAGAAACTTGTACAACTTATCAGAAGTGACAAAAAGGAGACAGAAAACAGCAACAAAAAGGAAAGAAATCTCTAAACAAGTGACTGTTACTTAGTAAGTTGTTAAAAATGCCGACTAGAGGCGCTAGAGTGAGGAACTGCTGCGCAAGAATTATTACTATAATTACTCTGAAAGCTCTGCACCTCGTAATTGTTGGTTTTTGGAGGAGCCGCCGAGATTGACGACGAAGCTCCTCCCGTTCCCGTTGACGATTGACGAGACGATGAATGCTGCTGTTGTGAAGAAGCGCTTGCCCGACTTCTGCGGTTTTTCTTTGACCACATTTCGTGGCAGTCTTGATGCTCTGGCATTAATGGAGGCTGAATTTTTTCGGGTTCAACGTCTTCGAGCCACTTGTGCTGAAGCGCATCACGTGCCTTGAATCGTCTAAGCGGATCTAAGACCAGCATCTTATCAAGAAGGTCCAGCGCGTCATCAGGCATACTAAAATGAGAGCATTGGGGTGAACTTACTTCAGGGAACCCGCAACTTACAAACTAAATTCCTGTTTTAACTTTCGAGGCCGGAAACCACCCTTTGGTTTAAAGTCGTTCCAGTTACGGAGTTTTACAACGTCAGGCCAGTTGTCTGGTGATGGAGTACCGCAGATTCTCGAGATGAGATCTAATTGCATCATTTCGTTTTGCCCTTGGAATAAGGGTTTCTTTGTAAAGAATTCACCGAGAATGCAACTGAACACATAACAATGTAACCCATAAAATGTAAACTAAGAGGAATACCCAACACTCCAGACATCCACAGCCTGACCGTAACGCTCTTCTCCGAGCAGAAGCTCCGGAGGTCTGTACCATAGCGTAATGACGCGATTTGTGTACAGCCGTTCCTTTTCGTCGTTGTACAGACGTGCAAGTCCGAAATCAGCTAGTTTGATCTCTCCCCTGAAAACAGCACATGCCTAAAATTCAAGATCTATAGAGCATACCTGTTGTTTAGTAAAATATTAGAGCACTTAATGTCGCGATGCAAGAACTTCTTCGAATGACAAAATTCGAGACCTCGCAGCAACTGCTTAGTGAACGAAGCGATGTGAATCTCCTCAAGATTGATCATCGCCGATTCCAGTAATCCCATTAGATCGTGGTCCAAGTACTCGAATACAAGATAGAAGGCGCCTTTCTCTTTTCTTTGATCGGCGGCGGTGCGCTTATCCGTAACAATATCCAACAGCTTGACAATGTTCTTGTGATCCAGCTGACGCAGAATTTTGATCTCTCGCACAGCGGTGATTGGAAAACCTTCCTTCTCGTTTTCCAAACGTACTTTCTTCAATGCAACCTTCTCTTCTGCAATTGCATTTGAAGTAAATCAACATGGGGTTATGGCATACTTGTGCTCTTGTCAATAGCCTTGTAAACCTGCCCGTAAGTTCCTTCGCCAACCTGCTCGATAATCTCGTACTTCTCCACACTACCCTGGCCCCAGTCCTCGCACGCATGCGATGTCGGATTGTGCTTGCGGTCAATGATCACCGGGCGTGTCGCAAGCAATGGATTCATTGTGAACGCCAATCTGCTCGTCGAAGGCAGAATTCCTGCTGCTGCTGCTACCGGCAACGGCAATGAAGGCAAGGGTGGCAGGTTTAAGGGTGTTGGAGGCGTCGCTTGTGGTGGAGCCGGAGGTTTCGGTGTAACACCAATGATCGTTGGTGGAGGTATTGGCGGTGGGTTAATGTCCGGACGAACAGGAGGCACTGGTGGATGTTGACTGAAGCTCGGAGGAGGTACAGGAAAATTGTACGGATATGGGTACTAAATAATGATTCGAAATACAAGATACAGGAAATAAGATCATCTTACATATTGCTGTTGAAGATAGTATGCGGACTGAACAGTAGCATCAACAGGCGGAGGTGGTGGAGGTGGCGGATTCGCCAACGTCGCCCTGCTTGCGTCAGACGTCTCTGGCACTGGGGTTATACCAACCAAGGCACCCAGTGACTAAAAAATTTTGATGAATAAAGCGATACAGAACCGCTTATTTCTTACATTTGACACTGTAGGCGATTCAGATCTACTGGAAGAAGACGACGACGAGCTGGACGATGAACGGTCACGTCGACGCTTGTCACGACGATGGCGCCGAGGCGAGCGCGAGCGAGTTCGACTCCGTCTCCGATGGCGGCGATCCTTCCCATTGCGACGAGAAGAACTCGACTTGCTCTTTTTGTGGCTGTGTCTACGCCTAAAACAACACATTCGTTTCTGAAATCAGATTACAAGGAGAACTTACGAGTCTTCCGGACTACTAGAGGACCGATGGCGCTTCCTTGAAGTTCCACTGCCACGATCGTCACGCGAGCGACTGCTCCGCGAAGGGGAGCGCTCAGTGTGCGATCCGCGCCTGTGATCGGTCCGCATCTGTTGGACTTCACCGCTTCGAGGCCGATCACGTCGGTAAGCGTTCGAGCTCGACTCGCTACCTTTTCTTGCGTACTTAGGCACGTCCATCGAGCCTGAAAAACGCGTCCCGTCAATTTGCGATCATAATCGCACGCGAAAACGCTGATTTCGCATTGGAATTTCGCATTTCAAATCGATTTTCTCGCTTCAACACTTGTTGATCGATGTGAACGCAGCCGCAAGGCCAAAAATCGATTCGATTTCGCAAATCTAAGAAGGAAGCGAGTCCTGCGGTGAAACACGCGTGTGATGGCCATTGATTGGTCGGCACCGTATGGACGTGTGGAGAGTAAAGATTTTCGCGCCAAGACTATATCGGACGCCGAAACTGTTGGAAACACGTTTAATCTTCGGAATACAATAACGAAGTGTAAATCAATGAAAAGCTTGAGTATTGACCATCGAACCGAGTCCATGTATAATGTTGGCACACATCACGTCATGGGCGGTGTCCTCCAGGCGGCGTTTCGCGTTCAGGCTGCCAACGCTCTTCAGTTCCTTTTGTTTCTTCGTCAGCGATTGATTGCTCAAGATTTCCTAAAACGTACAGAGGTTATGACGTGTGAATCAAAAATGACTACAGGAGCGCACAATCCAAGCGAGCTATTTATTACGACTTACCTTGTTGAATAGCTTAGTGAACTTCAACATCTCCTTCGTAGTATCAATGTTGCACTTGTTATGCTTTTCAAATCCGTTCATTTTCAACCCATCGGCCCAATTCTTCTTGTGCACACACTGTAGCATCTTCTGATCATTTTGATTCATCTTGTAAGCCATGGGCAAAGAATAGTAACGGCTGCCCAATCCGTGAATGGCAGCGACGAGACTTGGACGCACGAGATGACCGAGATTCGACGTCGTTTGACGAGGCTCGGACGTTGGGGCGAGACGTCCAGCAGATGTAGCAAGTGAGAGGACGTTAATAGAGCGGAATGCATCAATCACAACCTAGAAAATCGCTTCTGTATACATTCAAAGTAGCAAATACCAACCTTCCCCTTGACAGACTGGATCGGATCAATGACAACAGCGACTGCACGCTCGCTCAGTGCCTCAAAACTCTGTTGTGTGGAGATGTCGACACTAGAAAGCCAGCAACCGAAGCCGGGATGAGAGTGGTACCAACCAACGACCATTTCAGCACGTCCGGTGCTCTTTAACATTTCCAACATCTTCGTTTGGTAAACCGGGTCCACGGCTTCCACTGAAACACCAGTGCCGGACTGCGGCATCGCAAACACGTCAACGACTTTGATCGTGTATTCATCGGTGAACTCTCCCAGCATCAAACCCATCACCTCCATAGGGACACCACTGCGCGCGTGGCGTAACATCTTGAGAAGCGCCAGCGATGAAATATACACGGTTTCCGAGGTGTCAGGATGCGTGGGGACATCTTGCGGTGGTCCGCCTCCGCCCAACTGTAGAATTCGCGACGAGTAAATACACGAGAGAGGAAAAGCGACTTACCCCGAGACCGCTAAGCTGCAGGAGACGTTCCATTATCGCGTGCGTAGGAGTGCGACTTGTTGAGGAGAAGACAGCAATTCGGCAACCGACTTTTCGTTGTGAAGCGAACTTCAGAACTGATCTTCTTGTGGCGTCTGACCCCTCGCCGCGGGTTGATCGCTGACGTGGCACTTTTGCAACAAAGATCCTGTCTAGACAAGGCGCTCGAAACGTTCGAGAAGGTGGCGACGTTGTACATCTTTTATTGTCTGAAAAGCGATCCATAGATTCGCTGGTACGCACCCTACAATTAGTTATCTCGTGCATCCAAGTCTCCAGTTGTTGCTGCCTAATACAAGTTAAAAGAAGAACATGTGCAAAATTCCTGCAAAACTAAAACGGTGATCGTTTAACGCGGTTTGGCCAGGCCTACGTCTTCTATCACACTAGTTCTTCGCGGGTTTTTAACGCAGTGATACTTCTGAGTCGCTTCTTCAAAACATTCTCAAACGGCAAGCGGTGATCGTTTTTGCGCATTTTTTCAACTCCAAAAACTCCAAAATGCCGTTATTTCGTTTACGGCTGATTCAATGAAAATATTTAATGGCAATAATTTAATGTATGAAATCGCTCAGTGACCCGAAGGTAGAAATCCTTGCGTGCAGTCACAACTTGTTCAAGCTGGGGTGGTTAGCTGCAGCGAGACTTGGGTGCATGACGTTTGTGAATGTACGTTCGCAGTTTGTGATCAGGTATCGATTTGCCGTTATTTTTACATTCATTATGAAAGACAGAGATTTGGGAAAAAGTTCAATTGCACCGAAGGTGAAAGCGCGCAAGGCGTTTCACCAGTACAGTACATTAATGACACCGAAGGTTAATCGTGGCGGGACCGATTTCACTTCCGTTTGCTCAAGTCCCTATAGTAAAAAATGTCCAATCAATCAACACCGAACTGAAAGGTAACTCATGTTTATGTCAAGATATAAGCAAAAATTCCAGAAAAACGCCTCAATCCTTCGTAGGAGGCGGTCCACATTGCGTAGGTTGTTCCAGTGTTTTCTCCTTTTCCTTCTCGTTCTTCACACTTTCGTCCTGAGTGGAGCGCGCTTCTGATTGAGTTTCGCCGGATTTCTGAAATAGATTTTACAAGTCAGGAAATGAAAGATTCTCTTACCTCCTTGGAAGACAACTTTTTAATTCCCAGCGCAGATCTGTTCGTTTTTGATTTTGTTCTCTTCGTGTTGTCCTCTTGCGTACCGCACAGATCCTTGTCCTTCGCATGCTTCGATTTCGATTTTACGTTTATCGGCGACACAGCTTTGGTCAGCTGCGTTACCTGCGTCTTGTCGGCGGCATCTTTCATGGGTTTAGGCTTCTTCGCTTCTCGCTCCTTCTCCGCTTGCGCTTCTTTGAGGTTGTTCTGAAAAAGAGATGAAAACATGCGGGATGAGACGGTCACCTACTTCAAGAACGACCGATCGGAGATCCGTAGGCTGCACGGAATTAACTTTGGTCACCTGGGTCTTCGTTCCGATGCCCTCGTTTGCTGGCGAGGCGAGGAGATGGTCGGGGCGCTCGTTTGAACCTTGCGTGGGGTTTATGATAGCTCTAAATGTGTTTAAGCTTACGATAAGACTGAGAGAAGCCGAAACTCACGATCCTTGAGTCTGAGTTTGTGTGTTATCCGGGCGGAAACTCTTGAGATTGTGATCATCGGCTCCAAGACCCGACTTCACGTTGCATTCCTTGCTCGTCACGATCACTTTGCTGGGAACGGCGACTTGCGATTGCTGAAGTTTGTTTTTCGTAGGCTTCTTCGACGTCTAAACAGGAGAGCGAATCCATTGTGGCCAGAGATCTCGTGAACGAACCTTTCTGGCGCAGAAAACAACCAAATGGAGTGCGGCGGTAGCTGAAGCGAGCATGTGGAGGAAAATAAGCTCGATCATAGCGTCAGTCGAAGTCGACGTTGTTGTTGCCACGCGAGAGAAGTCCGATCGACCGGAGAGCAACGGAACTACCGCTCAGAAGCTTCAAAATGGCCGAATTGGGCGAAAGGAGCGAGTACTTTGCAGACTTTCGGAGATGAGACAGTCTGGTGAGGAGAGAAACACATCCGTCGCTGCCACGGAGCCTTCCTTTCAGGCTGAGCAATTCAAGGTGACGCTCGCACAGCAGCGGGTCAATTATAAAGTGTCGAAAGCAGGACGCACCCCTACACAGAAAGATCTTTATCGGAACAAAATCGTAAAAACATAAAGCAAATACAGTAACAATGAAAATAAACAAATTCAAAGAAAATGTGCACCCGGGACTTAATGGCACTGATCATCTGTTTTGTGATCGACTTTGTCCAGCTTGATGAGATCGTCGATTCGCAGGATAGTGATGGCTGCTTCAGTTGCAAATTTAAAGCTCTTGATTTTGCTCATGGAGGGTTCGAGCACACCGGCAGTTCTACGGTTACTCACAGTGCCTTCGCTGAGATCTAACCCGGCCCACTTGTACTTGGGGTCTTTCAAAGCGGCAGCATGGAAAGAACGGAGTTTTCCGCAGAGTGTAATAGAATCTTGCGCTGCATTCTTTGCAAGAGTCTTAGGGATGACGAGCAGAGCATCGGCGAAAGCGGCAACAGGGAGTTGTTCGCGGCTGGCCTGAAATACTCAAGTAAGAATATGATTCACACACTTGATTATTACCAAGCTTGTGGCAAAGGCCTCAAGATACACGTTCAACGCGGCTTCAACGGAACCACCTCCACAGACAACATGGTTGCTTTCCAGAACTCGGCGGACCACGCACAGAGCATCGTGCATGGAGCGCTCCATCTCGTCGAGCATAATGTCGTTGGCTCCACTGGAACAGATAACAACTTCGAAGTCAACACTGTTTAATGCAATCAGCTTACCGCAAGATGATGGAAGCAGCAGTGCGAGCAGCGGTGTTCTTAATGAAGATCAGTTCATCATCGGAGATACGCTCTTGTACAATCTCGTCAGCAGTTCCAAGCATGGTGGAATCGAAACTTTCGTCGCCTTCGAGATTGGCCAAAGAAGAAGTGAGAACGGCGCCAGTAGCCTTGGCAATTCTCTTCAAATCGACCTTCTTGCACCTGCGAACGGCCATTGCGCCAGCTTCAACGAACTGCTTGAGGCACAGGTCGTCGATACCACCAGTCGTGAGAATAACGTTTGCTCCGGCGTTGAGGATTTTCTGAATGCGTCGTTTGGTGATGTCCATTTCCTCTCGGCGAATAGCCTCGAGCTTCTCTGGATCTTCGACAACAACCGAAATTCCCAAATGCATCTTCGCTTTTTGGAGCGAGAAATCCAGACACGCAATCTTGGGATTCTTAATTGAGCGGGGCATGGCTGAAATACGTGGATTTCAGGGCGCCGCTTTAAGTAAACCGTGATACCTTCGCTAGCGCGAGTGCAGTTGAGCGCGTAGCCCTCAATCAGCATACTCTCCTCTGCTGATTTTCCGTGCGCTTTCAGGATGTTGACAGCTTTGATTGGATACAACACTCTGCCGCGTCCATCGACGGTTTTCACCAGCTTTGCCGCCTTCACGACCATCTCAGAGAAGAATTCAATGCTTCTGAAGAAGAGAATTTGTTAGAGCTAGCGTGTGAGCAAACGTACGATCCAATGATCTTTGAGGACATGGAAGTGCGAGCAGCACCGAGAAGCGATTCCTCTCCAAGTTCTTCGATCGGGATAACGAGATTACTTTCTAGGTACCGGATAGCTTCTTTGCATGCAAGGCGATAGCCATTGATGACTGTTGTAGGGTGGATCTTCTGCTTCACAAGGTTGTCAGCTGCTTTCAGGAGTTCTGCGGCAATAATAACAACAGATGTTGTTCCATCTCCAACCTGCAAAACCAAAAATAACCCAAATCAAATCAAAAGAATGCGTACTTCTTCATCTTGAAGCTGCGCAAGCTCAACGAGCACTTTTCCGGCGGGATGCTCAACATCCAACTGCTTCAAAATCGTGGCGCCATCATTGGTGACGATGACGTCTCCAACATCGTCAACAAGCATCTTGTCCAGTCCATGGGGCCCAAGCGATGACTTGACAATGTTCGCAATGGCACAAGCAGCATTAACTAAAGACAATTCAAGCGTAAGAATAACTTAAACTCCGGATTGCATACCGTTCTGCGTGCGAATCGGTTGTCCCGAGTTGCGGGTGCCTGTCAAGGCGAGGAGCGCTTCACCTGCCATAGCCATCTTTTTCTGAAAATATCCACATGTTGACAGTTCGCAGATTGGCGATTGATTTGAATGAATGAACAAAATCAAAACGGCAAACCATTGCGTCCAACCGTCTGATCGTCGCGCGTACTGCCAATCACCAACCCTTTCGCTCGCACAATTTCGCAACGATACTGTAACTTCTCTGTGGGACGCTTTTTCAAATATTCGAGAAGAAAAAATCGGGTTTTCAACCTGTTGTTGATCACGATAACAACGAACGTGCTTTTGAGCGATCTTTCGTCTCGATTTCCTTGACAGACTGGATCGGATCAATGACAACAGCGACTGCACGATCGCTCAGTGCCTCAAAACTCTGTTCCATGGAGATATCGACGATATAAAGCCAGCAACTGAAGCCAGGACGAGAGTGGTGGTACTTCATCGCTTCACCCGAACGCTGATTCACTCCTGGACTTCTTCGTGCCAAAAACTGACGTTCAAGGATTATCGAACCAAGTGGTGTAGCAATACTCCCAAACATTAGCAACTGTTGATCCATTCTGTTTTAACATGCTGAATGGACACGACGTTCCAGAGTCCAGAGAGCTTGGAGAGAACGCGTACTTCGTCCAGAAACGTCACAACGTGATCGCAAAAGCAGAAAGAATCACAGAATCACGCATCATGAGAATCACAGCTTGCCACGCTTCGCAGAAATTTGTAGCATTAACGAGTAGCAGTTCAGTTTATTTGTCACATCATTTCACTTCGATTCAACAGATGTCGCTGAGGCCGACGGCGTAGGCGTTCCGGTCAACGTCTGAGTTCTCGAGGTGATGATGTTTTTAAAAGTCTCCCTGAGTTCGGAGGGAATGTCGTTCTTCGATGGCATCACGGCGAGAATCCTTAAAACATTTCTTGAACCCAGAGAATCCTTTCAAAAGACTCACTTTCCCACGTCCTCGTTGATGAATTCGTCCAACTTCTCCATCATTTTCAGATTCACCTTGTTCCAAGATTTGTGGAATGAGTTCCCGCCCGTTCGCTCCACTGCACCGGGTCCGGAAGGTCGCTGTCCGTGAGGCGGTACTTCTTCTTCACGTCGTGGAAGACGGTCTCGATCTTTATCTCGACGTGTTCTTCTTGATCGCGCCCTGCGTCTTCATACACATCTGAAAATTGGTAGTTTGTGGGAGGACAACAGTGAAATGACTCACTTTTCCCAGAATCTCGTGCATGATCAACGCGTGAATCTTGACCGCCTTCGCGCGCTTGATGATGTCGTTGACTTTTCGCACAAAAACTTGCACCGGAAGCCCCTGGAGTTCGTTGAAAAGTTCCTCGTAGTCGGTGGTGAAGAGGTCGAGAATGTCTTTCTCCTTCTTGCATCCCTCCCAGAACGAGCCGATGTATACGCGCGGCACCTCGACGCAGGTCAGAATCTTGCTCAAACTCCACATGAGTGCACCGCGCACACGAATCAACTCGCCTGGACTCACCATGTCGGCCTTGTTCAGCACGATTTTGATCTAAATCGAGAATTTAATCCCAAAACAGTTTGCTCTGGCTCACCTTCTCCTCGTTGCCTCTCAGCTTCTGCAGAACCATCTTGTACTCGTCGCTGATGTCCAATTTCGACGTGTCGAAGAGCAGAATTATCATGTCGACCTTGTTCGCCATGAAGTGGACGACCTGCGCGAAGTCATAGCCGCGATTGCTCGTCTGCTTCTGTCCGGAGAGAATTCCCGGCGTGTCCAGCAGCGTGATGTGCTCGAGGATCGGCGCCGGCAACGAGGCGCCCTTGAAGCGCGTGAGGAAGCACTGACCGAAGAGATTCAGCGACTGGAACGGCATAGTCGAGTCGACCGCAAGCGTCGTTCCCATCGTTTGACGCGGCTGATCCGACGAGTAAATCGCGATGAAGCAGTCGGTCGTTGGCTCCGGGCCGATGCGCGAGCCCGGATATTCCTCTCCGACGAGGTACTTGATCATCGACGTCTTGCCGACCGAATACTACAAGCACAAAAAAGGTGAAAAGACGCAAATCAGAATTGAATTACCTGTCCCAAGAACAACACCATAGGCTTGGCGGTGAACTCGGCCTTCGTGACGGTCGGCGTGTCAAACTGATCGTAGCAGTGGTGCTTCTCCATCGGCGTGATTTTCTGCTCGTAGAGCATCTGCAGCACTTCGGCCACGTTGCTCTGCGTTGGCGTCGGGATCGCGGGCAGCGTTTTCTTCTCGCTCGACAGCAATCCCATCGTAGTACCAGGCAAACTGCGAGTGAATAAGACGTGAACGACTGATTCAGATGACCGCTTCAATCGTCGAATGACTTCGCAGGTCTGAAGCGAAGAGCTATCGCGTCGCCACCGTGTCCGCGCATGGTGAGTCTAGCTGAACATGATGTAGTGAATCGCTCCTCCGGGACAAACAGAATGAAATGCTTTATTGACGCATCAAATGCGAATGGGAACATGGAAAAGCGTGACAGGAGCCAACCATCGTGGTTGCGACTGTACTCAACGGCCACAATTTTACCAATTTCAAGCGAATCCGTCGTGTCCCTTTAATAGAGCTGACAATGAATGCTACCGTTTTCCGTAGATTCCGCTGAGTACGTGGCGAATAGTCGCTCAATGAGGTGCGTCCCCATCACTTCAGTGACGTCATCAATCGACAAAGCAGCCGATTCGGGAAAGATAAATCTCACAGACTTCCCATGGAAGTGACCGTTCCGCCAAAATTCGAAAATTTCTTGAAAGACGCGTTTGTCTAATCTCGCTTTCACTATGAACACTTTAAAATTGTACGTGAGCATCTGACTCAACGCGTGTGTTACGAATTCTATGGGCCAATCTCTAAAAATCTCAATATATCCAAATGTGCCTCTATTTCCGCGTATCAGGTGGCATTCGACAAAGTCCTCGCTCGCCTTGCCGTAGTACTTGGTCATTATCGAACTGTGCCTGAATCCTTTGCAGAGAGCGCCGAGGATATCGTCCAGGACACTGCAGTGACTCGATTTGAAGTCCGCAGTCAAATTGAGGTAACCGATATAGCGGCGTTGTATGTGCGGCAGCATTACGGTAACAATGTCATCTGCGGTGACCTCATGAGCGTCTTTCTTGTGTTTCCATGTGAAGTTACCAATGGAGATTAGCGTCATCCGAACGAAGCGCTGATTAAACTTCTCGACTTCTTCGTGCGAGAACATCTGAAACTTGGCGCGTGTTTTCGCGTGATCTTTGAACCACGGGGCGTAGCTGTACTCCCAAACATTCGGATCGTCCGTTGGCGACACATCCACTCGTAGATCGATTCGATGATCGACGTGCTGACCAGCAACGACGCCCCAAAGCCCTGGGAACTGAGCGAGGATGTTTATTTCTTCCAGAAACGACGCAACGTGGTCGCAGAAGCAGAAAGGAGCGTCATTCATGGCGAGAAACGCAATTTGCATCTCGAAGGCGACGTAAATGCGCGGAATTGAACGCGAAAGGTGTGAAATCATCATCATCGGTCGGCAAAATTGCAGAGAGAAACCGGGATTCTCTTCCGGCTCGGCCGCCTTCGGCAACTTTCATGAGCAGAAGAAGCGCAGCGATCAATTCCGACGATAATCAATGAAAAATAATCAAAGTCACATATCTGAAAGTTTTCTTTCCCACATCACTTTGTGCTGAACGAGTCGGCTCGAAGCGTAAAGATCGTTTCGCCGATAACGCCGCTTCGCCCCTGAATTGCACCCACCGGTTGCTGTTGCAATATTTTTTTTTATCAGTTTCTGTGCTTCGTAATCGCAGCCTTTCAGCGCAGCCGCATCCACAAAAACAACGACAAACTTGGCGCGCAAATCATCCTTCCAGGTCATTCTCCATCTCCAATGTCCTCAGCCCCGCTCTGTTATGTTTGTGCCTATCGCTCATTGGTCATCCGTGCACTCCTAGAGTAACATTTGAGAACGCGCGCCAAACTGGCCGCCGTACTGCGGTGGTCTTCTGGTCCTGTAGGTCACAATCGCGCTGGAGGTGGGCCGCCAGCATCGCCAACAGTGCACAAAAACGGGAGCAACCGCGCTGACCACGCCTAATCGGGCCACTCGGCTCGCGCGCTCAAGTCAGTGCATGCGCAGTGCATGCATTCGCTTCCCGCAACGCCATCCTTAAGCGCTGCGCTGAGGGATCTTGTGACCACTTAATAGGAGGGTCCATCGCTATCCATCGCTCGATTGTTGGTTTATGTTAGGAATGCTTACAAACCCGTTTTAGAACATTTTGAGTTGGCAGGCACGCATGTGTGGGCAAATACCGTAGTTTGGAGGCTCTAATAGCGCGCGTAATAGGTAATGTGGGTAGTGATGCTTGCATTTTGAGATTTTTAGCGAGTATTTTAGCGTTTTTGGTTGTTTTTAAGCATTTTGTCATCGATAGCGTAATTTTTGCGCTGCTAAGCGTGAAATGCGTGAAATGGGCATCAAAACCGCGATTTCTCGCTCTACATAGTGTTCAAGCCTCCCCTCACCGCTTTGAATACCGTAACCTCACAGTTTACATTGTAGGTTACATTGTAGTTTACCCTTCTTCAACGACCTCTAAACCCAACTTTTGGCGCGCAAAATCAGCCAAGCTGACCTCTCCTCCTCTGCGGTTTCCCGCCACGATCCACCTGCCCTCGGTCGTGAATTTGGCGGGAAACGGCGCGCGCGTCCCCCACAGCGCTGTCGTTGGTCCCTTAGCGCTGTAGTAGTGATGCTGCTGCTGCTGGGCGATGCTCTCCGGTCGGCTGCTTGCCCCCTCGCCATCGCCTTTGTGCTCCTCGTTGGGTCGACGACGACGTCGTTGTCGTGTGGCTCTCGCTGTGGCTGTTATTGGCGGCGGCGCTCAGTGATGGCGATGGCGCGCGTCCCCTCCAAACCAATTGCGCCTTCACCACCACCACTGCGCTCTGCTCTCCACTGCTCTCCTCTGTGCATCGCCGCCACTGCGCCCCGTCGTCGTGTGTGATGGCTGTGGTGGCTGTGTATGTGTTTGAGTGCTGTCGCGTTGGCCTGGCTGGCTGTGTGTGTGCTCCCTTTTCCACTGTGTGTGACGACGACGACGTTGACTACGACGACGCGCCACTGCTCTGTTCTTAGGCTGGCTCTCCACACCACCACCACTACTGACTGACTGACAACCTCCACTGTGCAGTTCTCAAATTCCAAACTTGGAATTTCGAATCTGTCCTGTCATATCCTCCCTCGGTCCCTACGTGCAGCCCCAACGGCCGCGAATCCAAAATCGCGCTTATCCCTCGACACGTCATGTGACCCTTAATGTCTTAAATTTTGCAGTTTACACTACCGTATCGCGCACGTAGATTACGATGGCCAAGACGACCACCACCACGAAGAAGACCGGAAAGAAGGCAGGAAAAGACCCTAACGCCCCAAAGCGCGCCATGTCCGCTTTCTTCATCTGGCTCCAGGAGAACCGCGCGAACCTCAAGAAGCCCGGTATGGGCGTCGCTGACGTTGCCAAGGCTGCTGGCCTCGAGTGGGGAAAGATCACTGACAAGACGGTAAGTACCGTACCACACCCTGAAGACCCAAAAATTACCGCTGCCCCTCAAAAATGACAAATCTGAGATTACGGTAATTTAGGAATGGGAGAAGAAAGCGAGCGAAGACAAGAAACGATACGAAGTGGAGATGACCGCCTACAAAGCGCAGCAATAAAACGCATTGGACGTTTTGTTATCTGCCCTCACCACGACCTCTCATCTCGCCCGTTGTTACCTATTTCTTGTGTCCCCTAACCAAACATGTGCATGTTCTAATGGCATAACGTTAACTGTGTATGTTTCTGTACAGAACTTCATTATACGCATCATAAATCATGTTACCACATCACAATAGCAATTTACAGTACCCGAAAATAGTTTAATCGTCATCAGAATTCTCCTCGCTCTCCGGCTTTTGCGGAACCCGTGTGCTTGCAGTCGTTACGTATCTTGCGAAC
The DNA here is from genome assembly GCA_007213375.1 of Steinernema feltiae. Classification (NCBI taxonomy): domain Eukaryota; kingdom Metazoa; phylum Nematoda; class Chromadorea; order Rhabditida; family Steinernematidae; genus Steinernema; species Steinernema feltiae. The sequence continues at coordinate 16,833 of MQUG01003611.1, read as the reverse complement.
TTTGTCTGAAATAAACCATTATTTCCGAATGAAATACGAAACTCGCACCTTGACGTAGTTTTTGTCCTCTTCGGTTAGGTCCAGTGAGCTAGAGATCACGTAGTTGATCAATTCATTGAGCTTCGAGAGCAGCTTTAGGACGACTGGATCGTCTTCGCCGCTGTACTCCTTCTTCAGCAACGCGTACAGAAACTCCTTTAGGAGCTCTGGCGGCTTCTCCAGCTGCTGCTCCAAGCCGTGCTTTAAGCCGGCGAGCGCGATCTGCGAAGGCGGGTACAGGAACACAGCGTCGCCGATCATCGCTTTCGCGAAGAACGACATCGCGTGCGGGCGGACTTCCTCCATGTCGAATCCTCCGGCCAAGACCAATGTTGTTTTCATCTCCAGTAAGTGGCCTTCGAACGCTCGGTACGGAGTGTGAATGATCAGATCGTAGTCCATGGCCATCATCACGGCTGGCTCGAGTGCCAATACCGTTTCCATGTTGCTCTCAGGTGTCCCGGTTCTGAAAGAATATTATCAGTTTTCGACTTCGAATGAACTGTTTTGATCTGTTTTGGCCCGCCCTGAACGCGTCACTAGTCATGACCCCACCGATAAGAAGGTGATAAGCAACTGAGCTGCACATAAAACCGCAGTCTGTGAGCCTATCATTTTCGCTAATTTCAACGCAAAAGGAAACATGATGACATGAAATTGGTTGCGCAGATCTCCCTATCTAAAATATTAGACAATTCGAAATTCAAACTTTTGAGCGATCATTTGATTTACGTGACCTTTGGGAAAACGCGATGAGGCATGCGAAAGATGATTAGATCAGAGCGGTGATCGTCATCGCTACTCTGAAAACAGCACGCGACACTAAATAAGTGAAAAGAGAGAATGTTGCCTAGAAAATCCACATCAAAATGCTACAAAAATCAAGATAAGCAAACAAAACGTGAACAAAAGACATGAAAGAAAGAAAAAGAATGCGTAAACATGAGCTTGCTATTTGCAGCTGATTACTCAATAACGCCTCGACTCCTTTGAACCTGACAGTCGCGTTATATGAATCAGTTCAGTGATCATTCCGTTCACGTGCCTTTGCAAACGTGAAGTGAGGCAGCAGGTATGGAGAAAGTGATCAGGTCATGATCGTGTTTGCACAGAAAACCACTTTTTGGTGGATTTGAAAATGAATCAATTGCATCAGCTGAACATTCAAATTTCAAAAAAACAAAAAGGAACTTACTTGAAGTTTCGGAGGAACTCGTCTATCGATACGTTGAACTCTTCCACCTTCGCTGCCACGTAGTAGCAGGCCATGACGATGTTCTTGGGTGAGTACTCCATAGCGGAGTAGCGCAGGAAGAAGCGCTTGAAGTACGCCTGCGCCATCCACTTCACCGAAGGCCACATGTGCGGGCGGAATTCGTCGCCGAAGAGCTGCGACGTGCAGGTGACGATCTTCAGGAACATCTTCTCGTCCTGCAGGCTGAAGAATAGGGGATCTTCGGCGCTCCCTGTCGGCATGAACTCGGCGTTCTTTTCCCGGAACGCCTGGAGCGTCTCGTCTCGCTTGGCGTCCACCGCCTCTTGCGATTCGAACGTCCAGTGCTTCTTTTGAGTGCTGTTGTTGTACATCTGTAATGCAGCAACCTCAAATTAGCGAAGCGTGACAGCGGTTGTTAAATGACACATGTATTCACACTACACACGCAAGAAGATGACACGAGGTTGAACGAGCAAAGTCAAATGGAAATGGGATAACACGGTTATACCAACGCAAACAGATAAACAGCTTATTTTTATGAAAAGTATTGAAATCCTACAGCTGGGATTATTCTTTCAATCACAAAAACGAGATACCAGCGCTTCTGCAGCTAAATTCGCCCACAAACAGAGTAAAAATTATCGCTCAAGCAGAACACAGAAAGAACCAAATCCATAAATTTTGATATTTCGAACAATTGCGAAAAGATTTTCGAAAATATAGCGGCGAGCGAGCGAGAGGCGAAGCATATTACGTTGTATATCGCGTCGGGAGCCCGCACAACCCTGCCGTTTGAAAACTCATTAGCGGATCGTCAATTCGTCACTTGATCTGGCATTCCACGTTTCCAAGATTCCAATTTTGCACCCACATTGTGCAGCAAAACAGTGAACAAAGTCCTATAAAGCCCCAACAACACATTAAAATAATTTTCAAGAGTTCTGCGGGTGGTGATAATTACCTGAGAGATTTGCACTCGACGTGCTTACCTTACATTCTGAGCTTTTGCTCGCGGCTTCGTAAAAAATGGTAGTCGAAAAAGCGAAAAAAACGCTACAAATCGCAACAGAAAAGCAAAGATAAAACTCTTGATTATAGGGAGGAAACATAGGTTGGTAGGTACATGCGTTTAAATTGATTGAAATTATGGTACAAAATCTTGGATCCAGCAGGGCGGTCTTCTGACACGCGCTCCGCGACCGTTCTCGACACTTGAAAGCGATCGTTCTCTCTCTGGAGAGACCATCTTTTCGATGACCGGAGGCACCTCGCGTTCCAAGTGAGGATGCTGCTCGCGTTCTAGCACTGGAAGGTCCGAGATGGCTGCTGTTTCCGCCCTGTGTGAACGCTCCTTAGGCGGCCGCGTTCCCGAAAACTGAAATGCATCCTCGCGAAAGCGATTGGGAATTCGCCGTTCTCGTTTTCCACTCGATGAGGTGCTCGCAACCGATGAATTTGATTCTGTGGTGACGTCAAGAGAACTTGTAGTGGATTTCTCGTTGGGGCTCTCCATAGGCTCTGATTTTACGCTGGAATCGAGGAACGTAAAAGTTTAACAGTCAAAATGCAGCAGCATACCTCGTCTCTTTCTTAAGCACTTGCTCCTCCTCCTCGGTGACGAAGCTTTCCATGCAAACAGCCTTTTCGAGGTCTTGAGAAGGCTCGAGGTCTTCAGAAACGCCCACTAGAAGCTCCTCGTCTGTGAGAGTGTCACCATAGGCAAATGAAGACGACATATGAGGGCTCAGAGGCGGAGGAAGATCGACCGTGGAATTGGAATCTGCGTTTTGTTCTTCTTCTTGCTCTTGGTCCATGGCTTCTGATTCTTTAATTTGCACCTCCGCTAGCTCGTCGGAAATGTCGAAAAGATCGATGCTCATTTTGTTCTCCTCTGTATTGGGCTCTACGACTTCTTCCTCCTCTTTTATGGAAATGCTATCAACATTGTCATCTTCCGCTGACAGCACAGGAGGCGATTCTTCCTCTTCCCCGCTGAATTCGTCCATCGGTTCTTCTTTTGTCAGCGGAGGCATGTCATCAGTGCCCAAGTCGTAGTCATCGAGAAGGAAATCTTCTTCTTCAAGCTCGCTTTTCAGCGTTTTTGCCAAATTCTCGAACTGCTCTTTCATGAGTACCGACCAGTCACTGTCCTCTTCCTTCACCTGTTCCGACTGCTGCTTTAGCTCTGGCCGCTCTTCTGGCTCTGCCTCTGGCTGCGGCTCTAGTCCCGGCTTCTTGGTTTCAACTTCCTGTTCTCCCACTTCGACTTCCACAGATGACAACGGAAGAAGCGTAAATTTCTCTATTTCATCTTCTCGGAATTCCATCGAAGGGAACGTGACCGTCGGATCGCTGGTTTTCGCGTGATTCATATAAACATTAATGTGACGATTTGCAACGTGCTCGAGCATACTTTTCAAGCTGAAATCGAGCAATTGGACAGGGATAGACAGAATTCAAACGCACGATCGAAGTTTTCGATTGCAGAGAAGGCATGCGTAATGCTGAAACCACAAACATTTGCTCGTATGGCGGACGAGCAGGTGGAAAGCAAGCGACTCGATCGACTGAAAATTAGACGAATCCTCGCATTCGGGTTCTACACATCGCAAAGCTTCCAGATCGACTGAATTACGGACGTACTTGAAGACGCGTCCATACATTTGCTCCTGGAAGCGGCAAAAGCTTGATTCAGTATAGAATATTTAAAATTTACCTCATTTTCGGTTGGAGTGTGATCTGGGTCGAATTCGTAGTTGTCTTCGTCGTACCTTTTCAATCGAACCGGCGAAGGGCTCACCGTCGGCTGCTTCTCCTCCTTTTTCAATTCTTCTTTGGGCTTCGCCTTCTCTTGAAGTCGCGCAGGCAGAAAGCGTGTCGAACCAACTGTTAGCACACTGGTAGGCTTCTTCTCGGTCATTACAGCTTTCTTCTTCGGCTCCGGCTCAATAAACGACGGCACCAACGCGCGTTTCGATCCTGAACGCGTCTCTCGTCTGTAGAGGACGTTCTGCTGAGTTGGTATCACCGCTGGCTGCCTATCTGCGGGAATCTGATTCTTAAACTTGACCACAGGACGGCGTTCTTCGACGTGCGTGCCGTTTGCTTCGATCGAGACTATTTTATTAGCGCTTTTCGGTGTTGCGTGCATCACTTGTTGCGAAAGGTCTAAATTCAATCGTTTTTTACTTCAAACTCGTCGTTTCCTCACCCGCTGATTCCTCCGCGCCTTCTGCGACTGACTTAATCGTCGCCAAGTTGGCCATCGCGCTCTGGGCGCTTTTGCAGAAATTCTCCTTGTGTGATATAAAATCCACAGATCGTCGGAATAACGACTGACAAAATCTGTAATGCGACCTCGAATTCTCGGATATCCGGCTTCCATTACCCACCTGCATTCCAGAATTATCTCGCATTCATTCTCCAAAAGCAATTTAGTCTTGGGCGAAGCAGTCGAGTGGCGCTTGAGAAGTTGCTTCACCGTCTCCATCGGAAGATGCGTCGCCGTGAATTTCGCGCCGCTCGGGAGGACGTCCGCTGCCATGTCACGTCTGAAATGCGTGGAACGAAAAGTTAGCAATCTAGTCAGGGGAAAAGCGTGGAGCTCGAGAAAATATTGCAATACAATGCGTTACCGTATCGCTCGCGACCGATATCTTCGCAAATCGGTTTGTCCGATTGGTCCCGGCGCGCGAACTATTCGTGGAGATGAGAGGAGGTGATAATCCATCAAACACAGTGCACAATTGCTGAATAAGGAGAGTTGTTTTCGCGATGACGGAAGGTATGTAACGGGCGTCGAGTCGAACAAAGCGACTCACAAACATCACAACGGATTGGAGGAAACAAGCAAGTGTATACGAGTGTGGTGAACCTGGCACAGTGCCAGGCTGGTGGAAGACAGTTAGCTTACAGTAGCCAGTTGGAGAGTCGAATAGTATCTCACGCAAGTCTGTTTTGACATGCCATGCTACAACTGTATTCGGTCATGATACAGCGCCATCTCGCGTTTCAGTACCGAACGAGATTTTCCCATCGCAAGTCCTGTATAATTCAATTTTGTGAGATCGTCAAGTGAAAAACACATCTGAAAGCATGCATCGCAAAATCATCATGACCTTGTTACACATAAAATTATATATAACAATTAAATACGTAAAACTAGACAGAAACAGCTCACAATCAATATACAGACAACAGTATTATTATTTAAATTCGAATAAAAAGCACTTTGTTAGTTTTGTTGAAGTTCCTTATTTCCCTCAAGCAGGTACTCCCTCAGTGCGTCGTGCATGGAAGCAATCAAAGGTACGTCCCCATCATCAACGGTCTCAGTCTGTAATAACAAAAGGCTCGAATCTGCAAAACATGATATGCTTACCGTTATTTTTGTATGTTTGACCTACCGTTTGTTACGGTGACAGGTTTCGATTGACTCGAGCTGCAACTAGTCGCGGAACTCCCTGAAGATGATTCAATGCTGCAAGTTGTGGTCGTGGAACTCACTGAATCCGATTTAATGCGGCTGCGGCTTGCAGTTGCGGAACTCAGAGAAGCAGATTTACTGCTCCGCGTTGTAGTTGCGGAACCCAAAGAAGCAGGCTTGCTGCTGCGGCTTGCAGTTGCGGAACTCAGAGAAGCAGATTTACTGCTCCGCGTTGTAGTTGCGGAACCCAAAGAAGCAGGCTTGCTGCTGCGGCTTGCAGTTGCGGAACTCAGAGAAGCAGATTTACTGCTCCGCGTTGTAGTTGCGGAACCCAAAGAAGCAGGCTTGCTGCTGCGGCGAGCAGTTGCGGAACTCAGAGAAGCAGGCTTCCTGCTGCGGGTGGTAGTTGCGGAACTCAACGTATCTGGTCGAAATTTCTGATAGTACTTTTCTATCTAAAATATAAATTGCAAAGTTTTAGTGGGAGCAAACATGGACACGTACCTTCGAGTAGTTCACCGTATGTATGTAGTAGGGAACGTACTTGCCTGTCCAAGAGCATGCGTCGTCGCACCTCTTCATTTCCTGCACGTCCAAAATCATGGAAATGTCGTTCATTTGGCGTCCATTCGCTGATCTTCCCGGAAGGGCATACGGTCTTGTCGTTATAATTCTTGTTCCATCCTTGAGTTCAGGAAGTAGTTGACGTTTGATGTTTGTGTCGAGTGCTGCAGTAAAAGCGTAGTTGTTGATGAAGATGATCGTTGCCTCCTCGGTAATCAGCGAGCGATGTTTGATGTCGAGGAAGTCGCCCAGCCTCATTTCGAACGGTCGGTACTTCTTGCCGAACCATTTCATCCATCTAAATATCACGAATTTCAACTGATTCTTTGGATTTGTTCGCTTACTTCGCAAACTGGACTTCTAGTTGTTTTGCGAACCTGCTTGGCAGAGATGCTATCTCAATGCCCACGGCTTTCTTCACTCGCGTTCCACCGGCCATTTGTACGATTAATTGGCCCACTCCGCTTCCGAGATCGACAAAAACGTCTCGTTCGTTCGGGGCAATTTCTTCGATGATCATCTGCAGCCTCTCGAACGATGTTTCGCCATACGTCTCTGAGGAAAAGGCCTCGTAGTGCTTGTTGAGAGCTGCCACGTTGGTTACCGAATGGTTGTAGGCACGCGCGCAGATCTGTTTCAGTAGCGCTTTGTCCGCGATCTCGCTACCGGGTGCCGTTTGTCCTTTCCACTAAAAAATTTGCGTTGACATTAAAAGGAGATCCACTGCCACTTACAAGTTGACTTCGTGTACTCGCTGCTTTGTTAAACTTTTGAACAAGTCCTTGCAGTTCCTCGGTACTAAATGCTTCGTTATTTATGGATTTGACACAAAGCTTACTTGTTGGCGTCAAAACTATGCATGTGGTAGTGAACATCAATTACGGGTGCGAGTTCATCAAAGTGGGCTAGGGCAATCCTGTAAGAGTTTAAAAAATAACTTCAGAGTAGCAAACTCAGCAACTTACTTGATCGTGAGAAGTACTTCAGCTGCGACCATCTTCCAGTCCACATCTGCAAAATCGAATATCAGTGGAGCTCCACCAGCGGGGCTTTTCAGCCGGAAGTCAAGACGAGGCGATGCGGCATTCTCGCCTTTGACCACCTTCGGTCGCTGCTGAGGAGATGTATCGCATACAGCGCTTCTTTTCATTTTTACTAAAATGCACACGCGATGAAATACAGAAAACGGAAGTGACAACGTGAGAGAAAGAGAAACAAGTGTGAAGCAATGCACACAAAACTGGGTTCACCACATAAGATCAACTTCACAGAAATGTTTCAACAACGTAGAGTATCGCGGTCAATGATAGATTAGCAACAAACAGTGTGCATGAGAAATATGGATATATAACAAAACGCGGCGCTAATGATACGGCAATAACGCATATGGACTGCTTTCGAAACATTCGGACAAGACGCGTGGATTCAAGTACATAAACAGCAATTTTGTAAAAAGTCGCTCATGCTGCACGAATCCCTCGCACGCTATACTAATAACATCAGATTGAAAAACAACAATTGCAAGAATATTAATTCGACCGGAACGTTTCGCTAGCATTCGCAAGACAGGCATCCGCCGCCGCAGGACAAATAACTGCGCACCGAGTCCTATATAAATGCTAAATAAAATTGCGTCCTCAGAATGTCGTGTCGAGACTTGTAGTTCATAAATTCGACTGATCAGGGAAATCTAACACAACACGTTTCACCGAAAATGAAAGAGACAACCGACGCATTTGCGGCACGAAATGCCGCCTGTGCCGATCCCTCGCGAGTTTATTGATGCTCCAATGGCGAAGTTTGTACTGGCTTGATGCGTCGATCAAATGCGATTCGTAGAGTCATTTTTTAAAGCAAAGACAAACAAAAACCAATTCACATTTAACGAGATCTCCTAGCCACTTGTCCATAAAGGTCAACTCGTGACTTGATCCGTATCGTTCGTAGAGTTGTTCAGCACAGGATCCCAGCTCTAATCTTCTCTGCGCCATTTCCGCCATGCCGTGGAAGTGAACGAATGCCGCTACATTCACAAAGGTGTGGAATAGTTGATGAGATTGGAACTGAAACACCATCTTGATAAGGAAGTAGTACTGGAATCGTCTCATACCCAGATGTCGCACTTTCCAGGAAAGAAACGCTCAGGAATACGAAGAGCGTAGACGGCAGCACCTACAATGTACATGCCTCCCATAGTCAGCAGCCAATGCAGCGAAGCTTGCGAGAACAAGAGCGTTAGACCGTCGGTTATCACGAGATGTACAGCTGGAACAATGCTACTCAATCCCATCGCCACGAAAACGCCAGCGCGAAGAGGTCGGAATTTGGGTTGAGCGAATTTGTCCCAGAGGGATACGATCATGGCTGCTATTCCGAGAACTGTGATCATCGACATGTAGATGATCATTGGAAGAAGTCGGCAGTAGAATCCGTAATAAATCCAGGGAATGAACGAGCCAACAATAAGAAGAGTTATGCCAGTGTAATCCAATCTAGAGATTTCCACAATTGGTCACTATTAGCCATGTTCCACTTACTTGCTAAACAGCTTTCCGACCCCAGCCGAGTGACACTGAACGGTGTGAAATGCAAAGGACATTCCAAGGCATGTTATGGCGCCAGCAAAGAACGTTGCAAAGACCAATTTATCCATCCAGTGAACAAGAAATGATGATCTTGTGAGAAACCACAGCGTTATTCCAATGAATGCGGCGCAGCCTGGAAAACAAGAACTCATTAAGGACGCCTCTGTTAAGTCTACTCACCGTACATGTGAGTCCATATATTGCCCGTCTCCGAGTGTAGAGTAAAAATGCTTTTGAAGCATGAGAAGAAGCTTGGCAAAGGAGGACGATGGCCTGTGCGCAAGAATTCGTTGTCTTGAAGCCATTCAGGAAGGAATTCAAAGTTTTGCGCTTTCCATTTTGCTTCCCAGAACTGAAACATTCCTTTATTACGGAATAGAGAACGGTTTCTCACTCTTCGAACAATCCCTCTGCGAGCGATCTGCAGCGCCGGAAAGCAGTAGAATTCTTCGTTTATTTCCACTTCCAGCTCATCGTCATCTTCATCTGCAGGAGGGAGCGCTGATTCGTCAAAGACGTGCAAACCCGGATTGAGCAATTCGCCATTCTTTGGAGAAAGACGTAATTGGACCTGGCGACGGCGGCTGTTACAGGAGATCTAGAGATTAATTTATAGGTTTTTGAGCACAGCAGACACATTGCGGCACGTTCCCAGGCAAATTAAAATTGAGCGATCGAAAAAAACCCCACAATCCAGTTGAGAATGGAAAGAACAACAAGCTCAAACTTACACTTTCACCATCGTTATCGATAAGATCCAACATCCCTTTGTGAGGGTAGCGCCTGCTTGGAACTGACCAGGCTCGTCTGCGACGGACGTCAGCTTCACTCCCCGAATGCTTTTTAATTCCACGATCTGCGCCATTTTCTAAAAATTGCTTGCAATTGAATTGACACCTGATTACAATGGTTGGTGACTTGCCTCGTTTCTTCAGAACTTGTTCCTTAACCGAACCCATGCGATCTGTTTCACTGCGTTCGACCGATCCTGTGGTTGTTGGTTGTTCCCCGGGGAGGCATTTTGTCAAAAGCAGTCCTGTTTCGATATCTTCTGGTGGATGCATCGCAGAGCGACTATGAAGAGCTCTAAATTGCTCAAATGATCAGCTTCACAAGCGCAACTACGCAAAATTCTTTCATCCACGCACTGCAATTTTGCCAACTTTCAAATTTCTGATAGGGCGATGTTGCACAAGCACTTAAATATATTAACATCTCGATGCGAACAGAACTGCGTCTCCAAGTAAAATGCAGCACGTGTATAGTCACGTCGATGGTCTCAATACGATTTCCCGATTAAAGTGAAGTCTGCACACACAGCGTCCGCGAATGAGAATAAATCCAACAGCAGGATTTCTGCGTGACTGCATAGTTTCAACGTGCATTATCCACAAAAAAAACAATAACAACAGAAATTGCCGTAGGTAATGTCTAGACATCCATCCACTATGAAACATTTCACTCCCGTCCATCCTCGTCACCACTATGATCTTGTGTTACGACTCGAACCGGTCCGATGGTTTCGGGTTACCCATTGATATTCGGTCAAGCTTCTTTGGTGTCTTTGCTGCTTTTCACAGTGGTTCTCTTCTCGTGCGCACGAGCGAAGCCGCATCGCGTGCCGAGCATCAGCTCGAAGAAGGCGCAGAAAACGCGGACGTCAACTGAAGATCGCACGTCGACCCGAAAACGGAAACCTGTTGTCAGCACGCCGATCGCCGCGACCATCACTCGCCGCGACCGGGAGCTTTGCGAGGAAGAGGCGCGTATGGAGATGTCATCGCCGGAGGAAAAGGCGAAGGTGGAGCACACGCAGCTGCTGACTTTGATGCGGATGAGCGACGATTCCACGAACGTGACGACCGAGGATCAATCGACGCGTGTGGGTACCGAGCGCTACATTCTACAAAAGTACCGCGGTCATCCGGCGAACGAGGTGAGCGATTCTGTTGTTCTAGTTGCATTTCTTGTCTTGCAGTCCCGACTGTTTACGTGCCGCACGGAGCCGAGCACTATGGAAGACTCCTGCGGCGTGCAAAGAACACAGAGCGAGATATCGCGGAAGTCGATCTCGACATCTCCAACGATGCGGTCCAAGGAAGGCATCCCAAGCTCCAAATCTCCGGCCGCATCTGCGCGTACGACGAGAGAGGACAAACGATCGAAGACGACCCAAACATCAGTTTCGCTTGCCACCGCTCCGTCAATATCTGAATGACTTCATTGTTTGTTGTGATAAATTGAATTCCACCGTTCAGAGTAAAAAGAAAGTGAAAACGCATTGAAACATTCAATTTATTGGCTACAATACTCTGTGCGCTCGCTCGCGAGCTCTTGACGCTTCACGATTGTTTGTTTCCGCGGGGCCCCAATATGAATCGCACGTCAGCACTGTCCACATTGGTTTGTGTTTCTGTTTCGCGTCGCGGAGCTTCTTCACCAACACTATCGGTATCCACCTGAACCAAAAAAACCTTACTTTCGTTCCAATAATCCATCCAACTCACATGACAATCGTAGCGCTGATCACCAGCCCACAACATTCTAGATACTTCGGAAACATGTACCCAGCGGTGATCGGGCGATTCTCCAGTGCTTCTCGCATCATTCCGATTACTTTGAACACGAGGGCCACCTAGATTTGGCTTTCTTAGGTTGCATCCAAGAAATTTAAGCTTACAGTAAGGTACAGTGGAGTCAGAAGCAACCAACTAGCCGACCAGAACGGGTAAAGTCGTCGTTTTCCGCCTCCCATCATCGTTTGAATGTTGCTAAACAGGAAATTAATTTCAAACACACGGCTATTTACCACAGTACCTCGCGAAACGTCTAAATCCGTAAATGTAGATGACAGCGATCACTTCAAAGGTGCAAATGAAGAGAAGCGAGAAATTCGTGAAAATCTCGAACAGTTTTATCAAGTAGATCCCCGAGGGCATCACAAAGAACGTTGAGCAGATGAAACCAAAGATGCAGAGTTTGAAGACGAGGTAAAAATGCCCCGCGCTGTAGCGATTGATTCCGGTGCTGTCGATCATGCTTGTCACCAGAACGTCCATTGATGTCACCTAGAAATGGAGAAAACATGACAGTAAAAGCCAGCGCACTTACCATGCTCTGTAGACCAAGAAGGAACAAGGTAAAGTAGAACAACGCCGCCTGCAACCATCCGAGCGTCTCCTTCGAGACGAGTTCCGGGAATGCGGTGAACGCGACGCTCTGGCCCTGCACCATCAACAGTTTGTACGCTTCTCCGGGAGGATTCTCTGGATAAGTGAGGCGTCCCAATTCTCCCAACACGCCGAAGAAGGCCACACCGGCGAGGAGACTCACAGCAAAGTCGAGGAACGCTACGATGAAGACATCGCGCATCACATTGTTGTTGAACCTGTTGTGCGCGGTGATCTTCATCAATCCGCCGTCACCCACGCTCAGCGAGAACAAGACCAGAGTCACCGCATCCGACCACGCGCCAAAGTCCATAATTTTGTTAAATTCGGGTTTCAGAAAGTAGCGCATCCCGACCAGCGAGTTTTCGTAGGTGAAACCTGGAAAAAAGCTATAATTCCATCAGAAAATTAGCAAATTCGACCTACTTTTGATGAACATAAACAGAATCGCTGCCGTAGGCGCTACGGAAAGTACATAAGCCGCCTTGCCGATCGTCCTCAGACCCGTTGTGCAGAGAATGCCGGTGACGATCCACACAAGCAGCAAAGTGAAGAATCCGCCTATGTAGGGAGGCGGAAAGTCCTGGATGACGTAGACGGGCTTCACGACTTCATTGAAGAGGTACTCGCTGTGCTGAGGAATCCGTGGCTTCATTGTGTACAGCGAATCAGCGAATTCTTGACAATCAGGAGTTAACTGAAATCTTTCGAGTTTGATGATCGCATCCGCAAAGTTCCTCGTCGCCGTCAGGTTGAAAATCTCGTTCTGGCAATTGTAGGAGAGTGCCACGTCAAAGCAGGTCGTAGTGTTGCCGCACGAACTCCAGGGAAGTCGAGAAAACGAGCCTGAAATGTTGAAAATGCTGTCAATCGATGCATAAGTGAGGCGTACCTGTAAGCGCGATGACTGCCACGTAGAGAGAATGTGAGAGAATCCCACTGAAGAACAACGACCTGTAGAGGATGACTGCGAACATCGCCGGCGCAATTCCCGAAAATCCGTTGCAGAGACGATCGAAGAGCATATGCGGGTTCATCGACGTGTACTGACCCAAGGCCATCTCGATGTACATCATCGGAATACCCACAAAGACGTACGCGGTGACGTAGGGGACGAAGAACGCGGCGCCGCCGTATTTCGCACACAGAAACGGGAAGAACCAGAGGTTGCCGAGTCCGATGACGTAGCTCGCAGCGGAAGCGAGACCTTCGTACGCATTCGGCCAGCGCTCCTTCTGCACGCGTAACTCGTATGATCGTTGCTGCCGCTCGATGAGCTCGTCCGATGAGTCGCAGGTGCTCTCCGCTTCACTTGACTCCGGTGAGTCGTAGCCGGCACTGTCGATGGGGCGGAAGAGGTGCGAATCTTCGAATCCCTGAGACTCCTGTTCTGTCTAAAACTGCATTAATTACGAAAGATGTGGTTACGAAATTACCTGTCGCTTTCTCACTGTTAGCGTTGAATCCATTTTTGAGGAAGCGACCACTCACTGGTGATCGATGAATTGAAATGATCGCCATGCAGACGCGCGATATGCGCCGAACGCCTTTTTGCTGCGCCAACGGGTCACGATTTTCACTGCATCGCTTTGTACAAACCCATTTAAAGATGCAAAATCGCGTTCTTCTCCGCTAGCCATGGAGTTCGTTCCGTTCGCTTTCGGCGAGTCCGTTTCCTTCCTCGTGTGCAACGCGGCGCTTTGCAATCTTCAAACGATTTGCGCCATATTCTGGAAACAAGCGGCCGCTGAAACCTCCGATCGTCGTCTGTTTGTGGGCTTCAATATCAGCTACCGCAATGAAGAGTGGATGTACGACTTGGAAGTGACGGATGAGCACAACAGCCCCAAATATAAACTCACATTTGATGAGCTACAGAAGGTCGGCCGACAATATGTTAAAATCAAGCATGTGTGCATAACATCGTCTCCACAACCGCAAACATCCACGCTGGAGGAGATTTTAGAAATTGTACAATTTACAGTTAATTTTCTTCATCGGTCTACGCTGACCATTTCTTACAACAACTTATCAGGTGTCACCCTGACTACGATTTTATCGCTCTACCAAAATAGCCCATTTTTGACGCTTTTATGTTTCAAAAGCACAAAACCAGTTGATGAATTTGTGATCAATCAGCTCAGATCAGCGAAAGCTCCGATCGCACTTGCAATTCTATGTGACATGTCGGATGAAGTTCGCTTAGCTGTCGAGGAATTTGCGATCTCCAAGCGATTCATATGCATACATCCCGGGCCACTTGTGTTTGGTAAAGCGTTCTTCAAGCGTCTCCTCTCCAAGAACCCGATTAACCCAAAATCGTGGTTTAGCGGAATATTCTCGTGCGAGTTTAGTGAGCTGCAGGAAATCAAAACCGAGACACAGGATGCTGGGGCTGATTCACTGCTTCCAACTGAACAGAGCTCTCTGAACAATGCCGGAGAAAAGACGAAAAATCAACAGCACGTTTGGAGGCGCGGTGATGGAGTCCGAGTCACAGCAGAGAACGCGGAGAAACGTGGAGGACACACTTCTGTGACGGTTAAATGGTCGATCGCTGGCATTAAAACAGCTGATCTAGATTGATGATATCTGTGCTGGCTGATAATTCATTATGAGAACCCAATAAATCGTTCTGTTTTTATGAAGAGCGCAGCGCTGTACCGTTTGCACCGCATCTTCCCACGTTTTGTGATCGAAAACTTGCGATTTTCGATTTCCCGAGCGAACGAGGAACTGAGGCACATGTCGGCCTGAAAGAAAGCGACTCAGATGCCGCGCCGCGATCGTGGGAATCCTTGCAGTGTTCAGAAATCACCGCTGATTGCCCGTAGCGTTTCCAGATCGTGCTCGCGGGAAATGATCGAAATCACGGAAAGTCGATTTGGTTTGAAGGCAATGGCATCATCGGTTTCTGAATCTGAGTTTTCTCACAATAATGCACGTCGATGCGCAACGCCACCGTAATCCTTTTCACCCAATCTCCGATTTGCCTCCCACGGTCGTGTTGTTAAGTTGTATCCGCTCGGCGGATTTTGGTTTCATGAACTTGTGAGCATTCAAACGGCATTCTGCAAGTCAGGATGACGTTTCCTGAGAAGGTCAAAGTCAACTGTGTCGGGAAAGTGACTCTGTGTCCGCGGAATCCACTTTTCGTTTGATTTTTGACCATTTTCCCGCGGACACAAGAATCGTGCTTCCGGCTATTAGCGGTGATTGTTTTCCTCGTCTCTGCAAAGTTGCAGGCGCAATTCTCACGATCCACGGCATCTGAGTCACTCCTGCAGGCGATCAGGTGCCTCAGTTCCTCTTTCGAAAACCAAAAATCGCGAGTTTTCGGTCACAAAACGTGGGAAGATGCCGTTCGCAATCAAAACCTTTACTTTCCGTTCGTGTAGCGAGGTGAGCGTGGCATTTTCCACTCAAACTAGCTATTTCGTGCTCTTATCAGCCAGTTAAGCTCAGTGGAATCACAAACACGCATGCGAAGCTCTTTATTTGCCAAAATCAGTTAAATCACGGCTTGAATTCCGAACACTCGAAAGCTCCACCGGTCGACGACTTCAGGAACGCGCAGTACTGCGAAGTGCGAGTAGAAACGCCTAAAAACGCTCAAAATACTCATAATCATACTGCAAGGACCAACTTGGGAGGTCCTCGGCGAAGAAGGAGTTCAGTCCCATCTGGTAAACCACGCGTTTCCACGTCACAACGTTCGGGGCTCCCTCATCGCCCTAAATAGCATTTTTGCTTCAGCTATACGCTTGATTTACGGTTACCTTTGAGATACCCTTGCCAGGGCGAGCCAAGCAGATCATCTTTTCGTTGATTTTCGAGTCGTGGGGCTTGTATTGGATCCTAAAGTGATGATTTCAAATGATTTCACACGTTGAATCGCCCACTCGCAGGTGAAGTGGTTAGCAAATTGGACCCGTGCGTACTGGACCTGGGAAGAGGCTCCATCGAAGCCGATGACGGACGCCTTGGGCACCGGCGATTCGAACGAGAGGAAGAAGTCGCGGTTGGGGACTTTCACCGGTTGCACAGATTCGGTGAATTCCACGGCGCTTTCGAGCTGAAAATAGTTCAATGAGACACGGAATTACGAGCGGATTGTTTTAGTCTATAGACAAGTCTGATTGCGCTTGTCTGTGCAGTATCGCGTGTGCCTGGACAATGGAATCAAGCGACCTGATAAGCGCATCGTCTGTCCGTCCGTCATTCCTCACCTCAACAACAGCGATGTCATTGAAGAATCCGCCCTTCCCGTTGACTCCAAATTCCGGATTCGCCACGCAGCCGACGACCTTCTTGTTCTGCACACCGGGAGCGTCGAGTTTTGCCAGATCAGTAAATCCCAGAACAGCCTTTCCATCGTTCACAGAGCCCTGGCAGCAATGCGCCGCGGTCAGGACGTGGCGGTTCGAGATCAAACTGCCGCCGCACACCGATTGACCGTTGGCGCCGTTCAGCGTCAGTTGGACGAAGAAAGGAAATTGTCCGGAGGCGACGGGCGAGCCGCCGAAGATCTGGAAAGACAGGCTGTAGGCTTCGATCAGAGTCCTGGGCACATACAGCCTCTCCGGGGAGAGGAACGGCCAAAGCGGCGGAGACGAGAGCGAGGAGGACGCAAACCGACTTCATTTCAGTGAAGACTGAAGTGATGCTCGGGTTGGAGTGGTTAAATAGGGGCATTTTGGTGATCTGATGTGTGTGATGATCTCTGACCGAACTGATAGGAGCGCTGAGGAAGCGTTTTGTCGGTGAAATGGGAAACCAGAGGCTGTAGATTGCGTAGCAAACAAGAGAAAAATGCAATTTTTGGTCTTGCGA
>MQUG01003609.1:0-65848 GCA_007213375.1 Steinernema feltiae | reverse complement strand
GACGGTGGGCATCGCAGGGCGCGGCTTCTTTTCTTTTGGAGGAGGAGCCTCGAGTCCAACGTACGGCTCCGGGTAAATCTGGTTGGGGTCGCGCTTCGATGGATGGATGGGCGGGTTGACGTGGAACAGCTTCGGGTCGAAGCTGCCTTCGATCGCCTCAATGTCACGGACGTATCCCGGGTAGCGGCGGCGCAGATGGAACGGGTACTGAAACATTCCGATGTCAGAGTGCAAATTCAGAGTTGACTTACCACCCAAGTGACGTTGTCGGGCGCGGCGATGTAAGTCACGCGGTACATGCGCAGGATCGTCGGCTTCGGGATCTTCCGCAGACCGATCTTCTCTTCGAAGAGACGGCGGCAGTTGGCACCCAAAACCTGGAATGAGAGGGTAGTGGGGAAAAGAGAGCTTGATTCGTACCTGCAGCACTTCTTGGTACTGCATGCGCAGCTGCTGCTTCTCCTCCGCAGTGATCTTGGGTTGCGCGGACGGGTCGTCAGCTTTCCACTGCTTCTGCTCCACGAACGCTCGAATACGAGCGATGCGGTCGGCGCGGGACTCGGTCAGAGCGACATCGCGCATCTGCACGACCAAGTTGTCCAGTTCGGCGTGAACTTCGTTGGCGGCTGAAGAGAGCATTTGAGAACGAACGCTGATGAATCACATACCGGACTGCTGAGGCTGGTGAGGGACGAGGTAGGCGTAGCCCAGCTCGTCGTAGTGCACGTGATAACCCTCCGGGGCGATGAGGTGACCTTCCGCATCGTAGTAGCACTGAATCTGACTGGCGTCTTCAACAGGCTGCTGTTCAGCTTCAGGTGCAGCTTGTTTCGGTTCTTGTCCTTCCGTGCACAGCGGCTGAGCGGGATGCTCGTGCTCGACGTCTTGCGGCTGCTGCGTACTGGTGGGGACGATGAAAGCGTTGCCGGCTTCATCATACTGCAGTTCGTAGCCTGGAGGAGCAATGAACGTTCCGTCCTCGTCGTAGTAGCACTGCGAGCGAAGGAGGTCTTCAGGAGAGAGCTCTTCAGAAGCAGCTTGTTGCTCAGCTTCGGCGACGGCGTCCTGCTGTGGCTCGGCGATAGTGGACATGAACATGCGGCCCTGCTCGTCGTAGGAGAACTCGTGACCGGGGCGCGGGTAGATGTTTCCACTGGTGTCGATGTAGGCGCCAGCTTCATCGTAGTAGCCACCATCCTCATCGTACAGCGGGACGAGGTTCCCTTCGGCATCGAGATGACCGGCGGGAAAGTCTGCGTTGTGGGCCATAGTTGAAGACTGAAGAAAGAGTGACTTTAAGAGGGGAAGAACACAAGAAAACACGACCGCGAGCATTGAAAACGCGTAACAACAACTGAAAGTGAACGAGCATCAACATTGCGGCAGAGGCGAACAGTCATCAACTAGGATAACTGGCATCGAAGCATCAGAAAACAACGCCCAAGGAAACAACGAATCAACATGACGGTGAGCAGCCGACTGAAACTGAAGGTTATCCGCGGCCCAACTTCATTCGCTGGATGACGTTCAACAAGCAGCCAAACCTGCGGGCTAAACACTATCGCTACGGGACCCAGCTGTTCAAATCCAAACATCAGGCAACGTTGATGAATACAATGTTAGGTCTTTCTCAGCCGAAACAGTGAGTCGCCGGCGGCAAATGTCGCAATTTGCACTAGAATATTTTCCTGTTTATCCTGACGCGTTTCACCCTCGGAGGGTCTGATCTGATTGTAGATGTGGAGGAGATGTAGAAGCGCATCGTCATCATCGCAGTGCGCGGCTTCTTTTCTTTTGAGGGCTTTACGGCTCCGGGAACTTCCGGTTGGGATCGCGCTTCGATGGATGGATGGGCGGATTGACGTGGAGCTCGGGTCGAAGATCCTTAGCGCTGCCCGCCCCACATAAGCGCACAATTCGCGATTGTTAGAGATCGAATTTGATCTTTACACGTGGTCCCAGGGCGCATAACCTCGCGCCATTTTGTTAATATCTTTTTTCAGTTTTATCAGCGAAGGCGTCGAATATTATATCGCTGGTACGCCGAACTCTGAGCATCAGTTGGTTGTTTATTGTGTGCAGCATTGCGGTCGGTTTTTCGCGCTCGAGTCGGTCTGTGCCCGTGCCGGCGTGTGCAGCCATCGCATGTGGCAATCGTGTCTAGACTGTTTCACTTCTCATTCACTTGTGTAAACGTATTTACATCTTTATTTATTTACATCATACTACAGAATGTCGGAATCCGAGAACGATCAAACTACGCCTCTCACGGAGTACTTAGTTGAGGCAATCGTGGATAGTCGCGAGGTGAATGGAAGAACTGAATACCTTCTCAAGTGGCAAGGCTACTCGGACAGCGAAAACACTTGGGAACCAGAAGAGCATTGCGTAAGTTGAATCGTGCCAAAATGGTTGCTTAGAACTGGCGCGTTTACATTTTTAGAACTGTGTCGCTCTTATCAAGAAGTTCAAGTTGAAGTCGAAGCAACCGATTCGCAAGAGTGACAGAATCAGCGCCGCTATCGAAGCCAAGGACGAGAAGAAGCGTCAGTCGGTCTCCGCAAGAGTGTCGCGCTCCTCAACAGGCAGCAGCACTATGACTCGCGGTGGTCAAAGTGCTAACGAAGAGGACACGTCGTCGGGAAGTACCACGCGCATACGCAAAAGTGGCAGGATCAGTGCCGCCTTCGAAGCCAAGGAGGACAAGAAGAAGCGGCAGTCGTTCTCTGCAAGAGTGTCGCGCTCCTCAACAGGCAGCAGCACTAAGACTCGCGGTCATGACAAAAATGGTAACGAAGAGGACACGTCGTCGGGAAGTACCACGCGCATACGCAAGAGTGGAAGAATCAGTGCCGCCTTCGAAGCCAAGGAGGACAAGAAGAAGCGGCAGTCGATCTCCGCAAGAGTATCGCGCTCCTCAACAGGCAGCAGCACTAAGACTCGCGGTCATGGCAAAAGTGATAACGAAGAGGACACGTCATCGGGAAGTACCACGCGTGCTCCTGACTCCTACATGATAAGTGCGGGCGAAGAAGTCGAGGAAGTCATCGGGGTCTCGCAGGTCCTTACTCACGGGCTGATGGCACTCGTCCAGTACAAGAATGGGGAGCGGGAGGCAGTCCCGACTCGCCTGCTCATGGACCTCTGTGCTAAGCCGTTGGCCGTGTTCTATGAGGCAAGGATGAAAATTAAACGTTGAGCGAACCGTGTTGGAATTTCATTAGTGATTTTACTGATTATGTTGTGATATTGCATTCGTTTAGAAGTTTTTTCAATGTGATTTCGTGTTTTGTTTCGCCAAGTGCATGATATAAAATTGCTACAACACCAATAATTGTCTTTATTCGGAAAAATCTTGTTCGTTGGCGGGAACTTCTCTGCTGTGCTTTTTCTCCGAAATCTGCGACTCGCTCACGCGACACTGCGAAGTCGAGACCGAAACCGTCTGCTCTTTGGTCATGTCGTCGTCGAATTGCGTCACCGTCTTCAGCTCCTTCAGACTGCGGCCTTCCTTCACTTCTTCCACGTTCTCCTGCAATCAAAATGGTTTGAAAATGAGCAGAACTAGAGAGAAACTAACAGGGAATCCTCTTTCACGCTTAACTCCAGGAATTTTATTCACTTTCAGATCAACCACAGTGGGTAGAATGGTTAGAGTGCGGTAATCGAGCAGGAAGTTAACGATTTCCTTCATAGGAGGTCGAAGTTTTGGATCTGCGTTCCAAGTCTTCTTCATCAGCACTTTTACAGGCTCCGGGGTGATCGCGGGAGGTTCCACCATGCGGCCCTTCTTGATGTTCTTCGCAATCACCTTAACGTCTTCATCGGGCCAAGGCTTCTCTCCTAGATTGAAAATCTCCCACATCATCACGCCGAACGACCACACGTCGCTCTTGTCCGAGTACTCCGGCTTCCGATGGAGAGTTTCTGGCGACATCCACCTAAACAGCGTATGAGGAAGCGTCTTCTACGGAGATGTTACCTTAGCGGAATGTTCTTGATCGCCTGCTCTCCTTGCATA
This sequence comes from Steinernema feltiae, assembly GCA_007213375.1. Classification (NCBI taxonomy): domain Eukaryota; kingdom Metazoa; phylum Nematoda; class Chromadorea; order Rhabditida; family Steinernematidae; genus Steinernema; species Steinernema feltiae. Next base: position 61,827 of record MQUG01003609.1, on the reverse strand, counting down.
TCGTCCATAATCTTGCTCAGGCCAAAGTCGGCGATCTTGATCGAGCCGTTCGACGAGATCAGACAGTTTCTGACGGCCAAATCTCGGTGAATGCACTGCTGCGCATGGAGATAACGCATTCCACGCGCTGCTTCGAAACAGTAGAGAATCCGCTCGCCGACCTCGATGCTCGTTCCTTGATTCCGCAAATGATTTTCGAGACTTCCGCCTGGACAGAATTCCATGACGATCATCACGGGAGGGTGGTCACAGGCAACGCCGTAGAACTTAACATCGCACAATGATCACTGGGGCCAAAATGCGTTCTCACCGCGATAACGTGCTCGTGTCGATAGCGACTCATCAGCTTTGCCTCCCGCAGCATCCCCAGGCGCGCCTCCTGTGCTTCCTTCTTCTCTTTTTCGGGTACCGGATGGCAGACCTTGATGGCGACGTTCGTTTTCTTGTTGAATTTGCCTTTGAAGACATCGCAAAAGTTTCCAGATCCCAATTTGTCCTTTTCGGGGTTGAACTCGATGGCTTCGTGTTTGATCAGCCATGTCGGACGATGAATGGAGCGTTTCAGGCGAATATTCCCGGGCAATCGATGAGTCTGCAACGTGAAAATCGTGAAATTCGCCAACAGGAAAACAGCCTACTCTGTAATGCTTACACATGTCGTACACGCTGTCAAAGATCGGAACGTTCTTCGCCTCGCCGGGCGCGTTGGCGAGCAGTTTCAGTGTGTACTGCATCTTGGCGCCTTCGCCGACCATCTTCAGCGTGTAGTTGTTGATCCCGCTCGATGTGCACACGTTCAGCACGATTTCGGTCTTGTTGTGCGACTGCGTCGCCCGCACCAACCAGTCTCCCGGTTCCTTCAGAAGTGTGCTGAAATTGGACGGAATGAGCGCGCGAGAGAGAGCAAGGGCAAAACTCACGAGATATCGTCCCGAGATCGCAGGCCATGGTACCACGGTTGGTCCTCGAGCTTCTTCGACTTGAAGAGCTTCTTGATGCCGCGCAACATGTCCGCCAAACCGCGCTTCGGACCGCTCAACTCGTAGACTGGAGGAAGAGGAGGGGGCGATCGTCTATTTGAGGACGAGTTGCAGGAGCGCTAGACAGAAGGGAACGTGGCACCGCTGTCGGAGAATGATCGCCGAGGGAAACGTCCAGGACAACCTAATCGAGGGAAGATTGTCGGTCTCACGCAGAAGTCTGCGATGACAAGCGATGCGTTGGCATTCGGATCATTCGCACTCGATGACTGCGCTGCAATTCCACGGGATTCCCAGTCTGCAACGTTCCGACCGCAGACGTCTCCCGTTCCTCTTCGTGCAGCGCGTCTACGACACGGCTGGCATATACGACTGCTCGGCGCTCTGGTCGCAAAGCAGTCAGCGTCGCGCTTTCGCGTTGAGAAATAGCTCCTTGTGCCTCATCCTATGCCCCGAACAAAACAGCGTGCTTTGCACGTTCTCTCGTTTCGTCAACGATAATCGGGAAGCAGTGAAAATTGACGATTTCGCCACGTTCAACGTCCCCAATGAGGAGATCTGGAGGTCGGTAGAGCTGTCAGACCGGAATGTGAGTATGTTTGAAGTCAACCGGGCGAACGAAACCTCGCTCAACGCGTCGTTCATCGAGTGCGTCCGGCGGATCCTTGCTGAGCGCCGATGCACTTGGTTCTACTGCAAGTTGGCACCGCAGAACGCGTGGTTCATGGATACGTTGCTGCCAGCGATGCCGCTGACCTTCCGTACGCTCACATTCACCAGCGGCTCCGCATGTGCGGAAAAATTCATTCTGGAAACGAGAAACTTCCAGATGATCGAGAACCTGGAGTTGGGCGGCAGTTTCTGGCCTCAGAGCACGGCATTGACCGATTTTGTGATCGAACGGGCGCTGAGCACGACCGTTTCCACCATCTACTTACAACCGTTCACATTCGCATTCTCCATGTTTGATCGAATTCTCGAGAACTGGATCGCAAACCCCGGATCCTTCAAGAACAACGACATCTGCATGACGATGCCGCTCGCTTTTGAGCCAAATCGACTTGAAAAGTTCCTTTCTCCCTGCAAAGCAAACCTCGAGGACGACAAAGAAGAAGTCGTCTTTTGCAAACACGATTTGGAAAAGGGAATATACGCTAAGGTAATGTGCTACCGCCAATTGGGTGTTGTCAGAATGCATCTTGCACGTAAAGGCAAGACATTGTACAGGCTGCTGAACAGAAATTGCGAAGAAGCGGGCTGTTTCTGACCGTTTTTGTCTATTTTCCCCTCAGACACAATAAAGTTCAATCACACATTGCCTCGCTTTCCTCTCAACCAGTCATTCATCCTCTCGAATGGACGGAAATGGTCTGGTATCGCACACCCCTCCGCAGCAATCTCGCCGTTGGTGACGTACAACAAACGCTTCACGCCAGCTGCCTCAATAATCACAGAACCTGCCTTGTTTTCGTCGATTACAAGGGGGTAAACCAAGGTTTTTGTGCGCACTAATTGTTTCGATTCCACCTAGGTGATTGCTGTCCTCACTGATGACGTCGCGGTAGTGAATGGAATCAGATTTGGAACAGTGCATCTTGCCAGCCCCGGTGAATATCTTCACCCGATCTCAACATACGTGATACTTGAGCGCATGCAGATTCATCCCGACGTGAATGTCGACAAACTGGCGACGAGAACAGAAGGAGCCGAAGTGGTCATGTGCAGCATGCATATTATAAGTAACCAACCCATTAATACAGTACATTATGATGTTGTTTGATTTTTGAGTGCACTTCTCGCAGCAACGGTTATACTGGCAAACCATTCATCTATAAGCGATGCTTAATTCCATTTGTTTCTGCTGTTTGTATTCAGATTCAAATCAGATCGCGATGGACACAGTGCCGTATCTCTTTGTGTCAAATGTTTGCGATTTGCTGTGCTCTCGCAGCGCTCTCGCAGCACTGGACGCTTCGATTGGGTCGAACAGCAGAGGCATCAACCGAGAGTATTTCTGTTTGGAGCTTTTCAGCCGGCAGAGAGCGCACGCGTGTGCAGTACAGGATTTCACAGCATAAGAATGGCGAAATGATCCCGGATAACGTGCCGATCGATGACTTTGACACATTCGACGTGCCGAAGGATGCTGTCTGGAGTTTAGTGAGCATTTCGAACGCTTTCAGCCAATGGGATTCTCAGTTGTACACTGTAACTCCGCTGAATCAATCGTTTCTCAATTGGTTGCGGCGGAACCTCGCAGGGCGCCGGTGCTTACGTTTGACTTGCAACCTGCAACCCGAGCAGGACTGACTCGCGCGGACACTTTTCAGCGTTATTCCCACGACGTTCAGCGCATTCCACGTCCTACACGTCTTCGACGAAGTGGAAAAGTTCATTTTCGCGAACGCGGAGATCCAAGTCATCAAAGAGCTCATGATCGAAGACAAATCCTGGTCTGGGAGTGGCCAACTCGACGAGTTTTTCGTCCAAACGGCGCTGAGCGACAATTGCAGCTTCATTTGCTCGCACATGAAGACGACGCGCACCTCCGAATTCTCGTTTTTCGAAGAGATTGTGAAGAAGTGGATTGAGCGCCCGGAACGCGTGCCCAACAGCACAGCGCTCGCTTCGTGTCCGGCTGATTTTCCGTTCGAACACTTCGAGAAGCTCCTCAGACGCTGCAAACACAACGCGGAGAATTTCTGCAGATACGACGACGTCAGAGGGACGCATATATACGTGGACTGCACACAGCAGTTGCGCTTTCAGCGCCAGTGTCATATGCGATTGACAAAGAAGGAAGCGAGGGCGGATGACCAGAAAATGCTCTGCAAGAAAGCTGGTTGCTTCTGAACTTCTGAATTTCGTGTTTTTCATCGATAAACTATGTTGTTGCTGTTCGTACACGGTGCCAAGCGCCACATTCACGCAATTCGCTGGCAGAACACCCGTCCGTTCTTGAGCGTTCCTAGAGCCGCATTCAAACCAAACCATTATGATTTTTCCCGAAGCGATTAGCCTTCAGGCGCATGAAAGTCTGCATTGTAACGCGCGCATGTGCATAAACTTGCAAATTGGGGCATTTTCGAGTGATTCTGACTTCATGACAGTTCTTCCCGACATCGTTTTACTCGGAAAACCCCAAGGAATCACAGAAATCGGCAAAAAACGCCGCGCGCGCGTTGTTTTCAACTGCGATTCTCAAGATGCCACCGCATGACGATTCAATTTCGCGTTTTTTTTTGCTGTTTATCTACTCAGATACTGTTTTTTCATGATTTCTTCTGGTTTCTGGGTAAAGTGATGTCGGGAAGAACTCTCACGGTATCAGAATTGCCCAGAAACGACCAAAATTACTAGCTACGAAAAGTATTCAGCGTACAGTATAGTCAGCCCGCGCCTGTAGTACAATCGCTCCAGGACCACGCTGAAAAACCACGCATCGTCTATCCAGCTATTGTCGGATCGCGCGTGAATTTCCACAGGGAAAAGCGCGACAGGAGCCTCAATCGTGGATTGTCTCGTCAATTTTCACAGACAGAAGACACCAGAAAACACACAACTAAGCCGAGAATCCGAACAAAAACGTGTAAATAACGTATTTTCAGGCTTAAAATGAGAACTCCTCCCTGGGAATTATTCCGATTTGCGTGAAACTCCGCACAAACATGGTTTAGAACCTCGCGAACAAAGTTTACTAGAGAAAAAGCGATTTAATTCTATGTGGAACGAGAAATTTGACTTAGCAGGGCGCCGTCTGGCATTCGCCGTTGAAAATTGACGAGACAATCCACGATTGAGGCTCCTGTCGCGCTTTTCCCTGTGGAAATTCACGCGCGATCCGACAATACACAGTGCCGCAAAACTGATTAAACCAGATTTTTTATTCAATTTTGAGAAAAGAGGGAAGAAGAACGCATTTGCAGACAACAAATTCATCTTTGTATCGTAGGACGCGTCGTTCCGAAGTCGCTGAAAATCCACTTGACGAACCACTTCACCAACTTTTCGGAGACTGTGAGAGGAATGGCGAAGGCCGGAATGGCTGGAATGCCGTTCGTTTCGATCTCTGGGTCAACCTGAAAGCAACTGACACAATTAGCAATGCTTCATTGCGTGGAGAACTGACCTGGTAAGCGCCGACAATAAGAATGGGATAGCAGGCGTTGGCGACGCATCTCGCGATGATCGGATCCGGATAGAAGAACTCGAAGAACGCGAGCAGGAAGCCGAATCCGACGTAGAAGGGCCAATTGCGTTCAATGCGGCGGAATCGCGCGCTCTGGATGAGTCCTTCGCTCATGTAGCGGTAGTCGAAAGCGAAAGACGCGTGGTAGAGGCAGAGGCCAAGGAAGATGACGACGGGGCGGAGCGCGTCGATCGGGAACATCGGGAGGACGAACGCGTTCTGCATGTCCATCAGGAAGATCGTCACGAAGGAGACGAGGATGTCGGAGAGTTTCGTGTTGAGTGCGGTGAGCTGCTGGAAGTTGCGTCGCGGGATCCCCAGCGTGTCGCGGTGCGCGGAGACCGCGCTGCTGATCTGGCCAAATATCTCCGCGCTGAGGAAGCGGAAGACGAATTGGATCACGTACGAGAGCGCTTTCAGCGCTACACCGACGACCACGCACTCCTCGAACGCGCTGGCGGCGAGCGAGAAGACGACGCAGATGAGCACGTTGAAGACGATGCACGACGCGAGTTTGTATCTGTTCTTGGAGAGAAGGCGGATGCCGGTGTGCTTGATCGCGTCCTTGAACAGCGACAACTTCTTGATGATCCGCGATTCGCGCTTTTCTTGCGGAGAAACGGACGCTTCGACGCCGGACTCCTTGAGAAGCAGCTCTTGGCGCCGCTTCCGGCGGTTACGGAGTACCGATGATCCGGGCAACTGTGTCTTCGGAGCTACGATCACGTTTCGTGCCTTCCCGAGCTGCGCATCTCGCTTCGCTTCCTCTTTGTCCAGCTGACAGAGAATGCATTGCAGTCCGAGAAGCACAGCGTACAAACCTCTGCAGAAGCTCGCGAGGACGCCGACAACGATGTTCCACAGCGGAACGAGCGGCTTGCAAACGTCGATCATTGCGCGTTCACGAATTCATCTGCAATTCACAGCAATTTTATTGTTGTTTCAGAGCGCACATAGCGATGCCACCGGCTGGCCTCACGAAATTAATTGACGCATTGAAATCGCGGATTCCGGAGCGCGGAAGGGAGAAGCTTCTCGGGGAGCGATCAGATTCGCGCGCGCTTTGGTCAGAGACTTGGCGCGCGGCATTCGAATGCCGAATTTCAACTCTTTTTTACGATCTTCGAAAGCGATGCGCGGGGAAATGCGATGCGGATTGAGCGCGTGCGCCGCAGGAGAATCCTCCTCCAAGTGGCGATGCCTACGCGATGAAGTCTAGACAGCTTCGCGCAGCCACGCAGCGCAGCGCGGTCTATTCAGCGCTTCATTCACTTCGTTTTCAGTGAAGCAGAGTGGTCGACCGGTTTCCCCCGCGCTATCGGCTTCCACAATGGCGAAGAAGATTGAAGATGAAGACTTCTACCACGGCCTTCTACCCCGCGAGGACATCCAATGCCTGCTGCGCAGCGCCGGCGACTACCTCATCCGCAGCAGCGAAGTCACCGCCGGCGGACCGCGGCACACGATCATCTCGGTAGCCGTCGCGATGGACAACGTTGTGCCCGTGGCCGGCCAACCCGTGGATCAGAGCACGGGAAAGCCGTTGACGGTGAGTTGTTCGGCGAGCATTCTGTGGCAATTCTCATGGATTCATTTGCAGATCAAGCACGTGGTGATCAACGTGATCAACGGGAAGTACTACTGCGATGGGAAGACGCCGTTCGACACGGTCGCCGACCTTCTCGCCCACTTCAAGGGGAACAACGTCAGCATGATGCCCACGAACCCGAATGTGATCCCGACAACTGCGATTCTGCGTCAACCCTGGGAGCATCGACACGCGGACGTTCAGTTGGATAAGAAACTCGGCGAGGGCGCCTTCGGCGAAGTCTACAAGGGAACGCTGACGCTTCAGTCGAAGAAGGCCGTCGATGTGGCGATCAAACTGGCGAAAACCGGAGAGATGACAAAGGAGAAGATCAAGGAGATGATGCACGAAGCGCGTCTGATGCGCAACTACGATCACCCCAACGTGGTGAAGCTCTACGGCGTCTGCGTCGAGCACGAACCACTGATGATTGTCATGGAGCTGGTAAGTGCTTTTCTACCCCCAAACAGGCTTGAATATTGTCGTTTAGATCAACGGTGGCGGCCTAGACACGTACCTGAAGGAGAACAAGGTCACTGCGGAAGAGAAGGTGGAAAGCATGGTTTGCGGAGCTGCGTGGGGCCTAGAATATCTTCATACGAAGGTGCGCCTGCAATTCTTTGACTAAATTCAATTTATTCTCATATTTTAGTCGTGTATTCATCGAGATATCGCTGCCAGAAACTGCTTGTACGCCAACCACACGGTAAATTCCATTTTGTTGTGATCAAATCTCAATTTCCTTCTCCTAGGTCAAGATCAGCGACTTCGGCTTGTCGCGCGAGGGCTCCCAATACCAAATGAAGGTCGTCCGTCGCGTTCCCATCAAATGGCTCGCTCCCGAGACCATCCAAACGCTCATCTACAATGCGAAAACGGACGTGTGGAGCTTCGGGGTGATGGTTTGGGAGATTTTCTCAAACGCCGAGGAACCCTATCCTGGAATGACCACCGCAGAGGTCAAGGAGAAGGTAGAAACGTCCGTTTCCACCTATTTTGATTGTTTTTTTTCCATAGATTCAACAAGGCTATCACATGGATATGAACCCGGAAACGCCAGTGGACATTGCGAAGTTGGTCACTCAAGAATGCTGGGTTTTGCGCGCCGAGAATCGCCCTACAATGATGCAGATCGTCAGAACGCTCGAAGTGATCACCGGGAAGAGTGCGCCAGCGAACGCGGGATCGTTCACGCTCTCAAAGTCGCCCGCTCCGCCGACCAATGCGCAGAGGGCCGCGTCGCCAGTCTGCGTCGGGATGTCGATGAAGACCGAACGGAAGAAAAAGAAGAAGAAGAACGTCAATCTGCTTCATCCGCGGTCGAGTGGAACCGAGAAGTAAACATTTATTCATCCTCCAGTGCCTCCGCGTAACGTTTCACAGAATCTTTGACGATCTCGTCGAGCTCTGCTACCGTATGCTCATCGGAATAGGTTATTTCGTCCTTGACGAACGCGATGCAGTCGGCGCGTCGATCGCAGATCGCGTTCAGCACTTGGAAGAAGCAATAATTCTCGAAATCGATCTTCTCGCCGCAAACCGTGAACGAGGGAATTCGTCCGTTCATCTCCGATTTGATGAATTTCTCCAGATTGACGTCATTCTGAGCCTAAATTCGCCATTTGCGCGATCAGAAGGGATGGAAAACTCACGATCGCTCCGATGAAAACAACGAAAACGACAATCGGCGCGATCATCGCAGACAACTGACGCAGTGGTTGAGCTGTGGAGCGAGTATTGAGTTTGTTTTGCACGGATTACCGCGACGTTATGATGTCCTTTGATGGTTGGAACCTGTTGTGTATGTGTAAAACCATGAAAACAAAAAAAGAGATGCCCAAGGCAGGAATCGAACCTGCGTCGCCACGGCCACAACGTGGAGTACTAACCACTATACTACTTGGGCCGTCAGTCTGAGACGCGAATAGAGGATATGACGTGGAAGATATCAATGTATGTATTGCACACGTAGCTCTCTGTGAGCTTGCTTTTAAAGTTGTTCCCACTTAAATCACTTTGATCGACCGAACCACTGACGTTTCCCACAATTTAAAGTGATTTATCTGGCTTTGAATGGATTGGCGCCGACTTGAATTCAAACGATCGCTGATTTGCGTCGATTTTGAAGACGACAATCTATCAAGCAATCACAGTACGCATATTTTCCACTCAGGACCCAGAGAGCAGAAATTACCAAGTAATGTGTTTTCGAGCGCGTTTCTAGCGTCACGGAGCGTGAAACGTTTCACTGCGCGCACCCTAAACAAACAAAACGCGCGTGTTCCACAAACAAAGACGATCTGGTAAAAGTAGTCCTCGTTAGGGAAATGGGGCGCACAGGGAGCGGATGTGAACGAGTTTCCATTTCTGACCGAATGTACGGCGTTTCCACTAACTACAGTAGCGAAATCATACTTCGAGGAATCGACGTGTATGGTCCCACCTGTCACCTTTGTCGTCGTACGTCGTACCACACATGTCGATTTCTAACATACCTCTGGATTTGACCTACAGTACTCCCTATGAGCGTTCATTGCGTGTGTTCCCCCAAAACACAGAGTTGCTACTATTTCAACGCATTTATTACCATAATCTACAAAATACCGTAATCGTATGTACAAAAGACATCAACTGCTCGGAGGTAAATGTTGCCGCCACACACGAAGAAAGCGATCGTCATAAATTTAAATAAATACAGTAATCCCTCAAAGTACCCGTGTCCATCCGTGTGAACGAGATCAGCGCTACCGTAGTCTTCTTCGTCTACCGTCTTCGTGTTCAGACCACTTTCGACGGATACAGCGAGTGTTGTTGCGCGGAGGGCACCGAAGTGGCGACGGAGAGCGGCAGATAGTGACCGTTGGGAGGGTGTGGCGGTGGATTCCCGACCGGAATCAGCGGATGCCCCTGACTCAGGGTGTGCGCTTGGAGCTTCGGAGGCGGCGGCGGAGTGCAGAGACCGCAGCAGAGGAAGCGGCGCCAGGAGAGGAGCGTTTTGGGCGAGAAAATCCACAATCCGACCGACGAGCCGATGATGAACGTCATCACGAGATTCAGCATGTAAAGGTCCCACTGCAACAGAGAAGGAGGGTTACTGTAGCCGCCCTGATTGCGGAGCTCACCTGCGGATAGATGGGGCGATTGCACTGACCGCGGTCAGCGCCTCCTTGCGTCTTGCAGCCGATGGTCTGCGGATGCCACTGGAAGAGCACCGCCATGTGGTAGATGTCGCAGATGATCAGCGTGATCGAGGGAATGATGTAGAGCGCCGAGAAGAGACCCATCTTCACCATCAATTTGTCCAATTTCGACGTGTCGGTGCCCTGGAATGAAGAGGAGTTGGTGAAGGCGATGACCACACACGATGATACGCACACATCCGCTTCTCGCACGCCTCATTTCCCTAACGAGGACTACTTTTACCAGAGCGTCTTTGTTTGTGGACGCACACGCAACTCGTTTTGTTTGTTTAGGGAATGCGCGCGCGGTGAAACGTTTCACGCTCCACCGCGCTGAAAGGCGAACATGCGAATTATGCAATTTATTTGCAATTTTGGGTCTTGAGCGGAAATATGATTCATATTATTCTGGCAACCACGTCTTTGATGTCTGCTTTTAGCTACAGTAATCCTTACCCTTCTCCTGAACGCCTCTCGCTCGCGGCACATGCTGGAGAATCCCGCAACGATCAGGCAACTTCCGACAATCACGAAAACGAGTCTCGGCGCGATGTGGAAGCCGAGGAGCATCCACGGGTCCGTGTTTCCGACTCCGCACAATCCGATCAACTCGGACGCGTCAACCTGAAAGCGAGAGTGTACGGTAAAGGTCACACATTCGCGCCTCTCCCACGCCCATCAAACTCAACGAACCTTGTGGGTGATGAGGACGGCGAGCGTGAGGAGCATCGGTACTCCCCACGCGACCAGGTGCAAGTAGCTGCGACACGCGTCGATCCCTTCGGGAACCCATTTGCGGCCGGCGGAGAGGAACCTGCAAGAAAACAAAAACAATCGTCGTTCGTTCGTCCGCGCCGCGTTCATGGTCGTATTGGGAGTGAGGAGGAGTGGACGCGCAGCTCGCGCGCCGGTGATTTATGGCGGGGAAACATTGCGTTTATGTGGGAAAAGAAAGTTTTATGGGACCACACATGGTGAACACGTCAGGGGGTACTGTAGGATTGAGATGCGCGCTCATCAGCAAGTTCCAAATAGACGTCAAATTGATTTTAATTTTTGAAAATAATTAAAAATATTATTAAATTTCCACTGTTCATCCTGCATCCTCACATTAATACCCGCATAATTACCATATTAAACAGGACGTTTCACACAGCGCAGTTGATGAGTTGAGCAAAAAACGCGAATAAATCTTCTCGAATGCGTTATGGGAATCATTAATTTCACCCAAATGGGATTACGGTAATTGGGTCGTTTTGGACGAAGAGTTATGGGCTCCAAAAAATCGCATTTGGGAAGAATTTATGTGAGTGAGTGGAAAAAGTTCTTTCATTGGGATTGGAGCGGAATTTGAAAATTAAGAAAATCTAGGATTTGAAATTTTGAATTAAAAAAATTAAACAAAACAATATTTGAATAAATTTGAAAATTAAAATAAAATCAATTTTAATTAAAAATTAAATAAATAAAATTTAAATTTTTGGTTTGCTGTGGGCAACATACAAGTCGAATAATCTCAATTCTAATTTTAGCGATTATTTTTAAAATATTAGTACTGCAGAAAAATTTAGGATTTAAAAATAGGATTTGAAATTTCGAATTTTGCAAAAAAAATTAAATTAAAATAAAATAATATTAAAAATAATTTCGTTTTCGTTAGTTCTAAAGAGCAAATACGTCGAATAAATGCAAAATTAAGGCCAGCAGTTGACTCACAATTTGCTATTTTAAATGTGAATTCCGTTGAATTTTAAATTAAATTTTAGAAATTAATTTAAAAATTAAAACATTTTATTTTAATTTTATTAAATCGTAAAAAGAATTTTAAATTAAAATTTTTTAGAATTAAAAAATTTCCTAATAATTTTTACAAATCTAAGTATAACCAATTCTCTCTGCATTTCCTGTTAATTGCCTACCGTAACCCATCAACGCTGCGCACCTGTCCTCCTTCCGCCGCCGCCGCCGCTTACGCCCCTGAAATGCTCCCTTTGTCTCACACGCGGACACACACAGAGACACAAATCAACTCCGCTGACCCCTCGGCGCTCAACAGGACCACACACACACACACAAACACATATGGTCCCCTCGCATACGGAAACGATAAAACGTCTCGCGCTCGCAGCGGCGCTCGTGCCACGACGACCCCGTGGGACGCCGGTTGCAAATTGCATTAGCGCTGCGAGACCCTCCGCGCTCCTCCGATGGGAAAACAAATGGAAACGTGATTATCCGCTGCTAACAATTTCCTCCCTGATGGTCCCACCGCGAAATTGCATTTGTTGCCGAAATGTGGGATTTTTGAGGCTCTCATAGTGATTACAGTATCTACGATCACAGATTTGATGCATTAAAGATCGAATTCAATCAAAGGAGACCTAATAAATGTCAGAGGTTCGGATCGATCTGATGGGCGTGCAAGCAAGTCAAAAAAAAAATCCGCGAGAGGGTCTTGCAGCGAAGTTGGAGGAATTCGCGTGTCGGGAAACAAATCAGGGAGGAATATTCCAGATTTATCGCTGCGGGACACTTCAAAGACACGCGTGCCGCGCGATTTACGATCGTTGCGAGAGCCGAACGTGCGATATTTCATGTTTTATGCCATTTCGAGTAATCTCTTTTAAAGTTACGATATGGATTTGACGTCTTTTCAGATTCGATGGAGTAAATGGAGGATGACCGAACGTGTGAAATTTACCAAATTGAGTATTTCTTTTTGTTTGAAGCAATTTATCGTTCTGGGAAGCTGCGAGACTCCCCTCAAATCCAAGATGAAGATCTAGGAACATCGTAGGTTCGGTTCTTGGCCGGTTTTGACTCAAAATCGTCAGAAACATTCCCGTGTTGACCCCCATTTCCCCCCGAAGCAATCGAGTTGATGTTCCCGCGCCTCCTCACATCTCCCGCGTCGCCTGCCAGCGCACTAATGGGCGCCGATCAACGGCCGGCGACGTCGTCGTCGCTCCGATAGGCAATTACCCGCGAACAATGCAAATAACTCACCAAGTGAATGCCAACATGATCCACCAGAGGCTTCCCGCCATGCTGAAGAAGTAGCTGACGACGAACGACACCACGCAGACGGTATTCTCGAGTCCCGAATGGATCAGGAAGGGGAGACCGGAGGGAGTGCGGGAGCATGCGGCCTGATCGACGGTGAGGTACCAGCGACTGAGGTACGGTAGCGAGTAGAAGAAGTAGCACGCGGCGACGTAGCAGACGGTTCTGAAATGAGGGAGGCGGTTAGGAAAACTCATACATTCGTGTTGAAGGAAGAGAGTGAGACTCAAATTGAAAGCTAGAAATCAGTCTGGTTGCGCCGTGCCAACCAACGACTCGTCTAGACGATTCTGTCAGTGGATTGTCTCGACGGTGATTGGATTGTCTACTGATTGTCGGTGATGTACAAAAAGAGTCTGAAAAATGACGCAAATTGATGAAAAAACGCTGATCCACCCGGTTGCGCATTCGTCGTTCTTCGTGCGACGAACATGAACGTCGCCTTTTGCTTTAGTCACGCCAAGTATCGGGTTAAAATTCTCTCAAATTGCCAATATTGTCTTAAGATACGGTATGTTGTTACTTAACCTCTGCTCTCTGCCGCAGGCGTCCTCGGTTTTAAAGTCAAAATCCGAAATTAAGCGCAATCAAAGTCAGTATTTAGCCAATTGATAAACGTACTTATGATGCCTGTACTATTGTAGGCCTCAACACAACCCAAAAAAGGGTTTATGTCGAATTTGAAAAATTCAGAAAAGATCCCTCGTTCCCCTCAAACTGTAGACCTCCTCAAATCCCAAATCACCCCTCTCGCTCGCCCCACTTCCCTGCGGCTTCAGCAGCCAAAAACTTTAATGGACGCCAATTCATCGGATCAATTGTCAGTCAGTTCGACGCCGTTCTTCCTCCTCTTCTCGCTTCCCCCGATTCTCCGCGATTTGAATTGCCTCCGCCGCCACCGCCGCCGCGTCTTGCGAAGACGACGACGACGCCATTTGTTTTGGAGAGAAGCGCCTCTCGTCGTGTGTGTGCGATCCACACAATCCAATCCCATAACCATATATTACACGCCGCAGCCGCTGCGGGAGAACGCAGTCGAGTGCTTCGCCGAGCGCCGCGGCCGAAGGAAGGAAGGAAGAATACTATAATAATTAATCATGCGGCGCGCTCTGATGTTGCCGCCGTCGCTCGTTTAAACGCCGCCGTCACCGACGCTCAGACGTCAAGGGTTTTTGGGAATTGCGAGTGCTCTGACCGAACGTATGAGATTTGCAGACACCTAGAAGTGCTTGCAACAGGCGCTCCTCTTTCCGACCACAAAAACCAAAATTCAACAAAATTCGCACATTCGGTCAGCACTTCTGGAGGTAAATCAGTTAATTGACCGAACATACGAAGTTTCCGTCAAAAAATGACTTGTCATGGCCCCTCTTCAGACCTCAAAAACTGCAAAAACCGTGACGGAACGTTTAAACAAGCGACTTTGATGAAATATCGCACGTTCGATCTCTCGAGCCGATCGTAAATCGCGCCCGCGCGAGTCTTTGAAGTGTCCCGCAACGATAAATCTGGAATATTTTCTCTCTGGGTTGTTTCTCTTCTCTCAAATCTTTTGCAATTCGTTTCGGGACCCTTGGTGTATAACACTCGACTGACCGAACCTGCGACGTTTTTCAATTTTAGGCTTTATGGAACAGTAGGACTAAAAAATTTGTCAATCAACGTGTGTGGTCTCATTTGGGCGGAAATTGGTCTAGAATCGGCAGAGCTGGTCTTACAACGAAAAATGAAATTTCAGTGAAATGCGACCAAATAAGCTCTAAAAACACGAATAAATTGCTTCAAATCGACGTGTGTGGTCCCCACAAAACGTAAGTACAGCGTAAAATTTGAATTTCGACTGCACTCCGACCGAACATGCGAATTTTGCTCATTGCAAACGATGCTACGATCGCTCCCTCACCGCCGGTCAATCGACCAATCGACGTTGGTGGCGGCGTTCCCTTTGGCGCGTGATGATCAGTCAAAATATTGTCCTTGTTTGGCTTTGGGCAATAAAATCACCGCGTTTATTGCTTCTCCACTTTTATAGCCCTCGCGCGCGCGCTCCGTGGCCCCTAACACACACGAAGGGCTAATCTCTCCCCCCGCTCGCTCGCTCTTACCGTTCCGGGAAACGAAATCGATCCGAGTCGATGAGAAAGGTGAGCACGGTGAGTCCCGTCACGATCGCGTTCACGAACGCCAGAACGAGCATCCAGGAGGTCGCCTGCTGCTTCTTCTCCTAAATGAGGGTTGATGGGGGGTTACGGTAGAGTGTGGAGCGCACCTTGTCGAAGAGAAGATCCGCGTTGCAGCGCACCGCGCACGTTCCGTTGCGGTCGGTCGGATCGAGATTGATCATGTCCTTCGGGCAGCTGGGCAGATTCCCGAAACTCGAGAAGCTCTCGCGCAACGAGTCCCCCGCACCGCCGCTACCGTACATCAGACTCCCCCCGGAGGAGCTCCGCGCCGCGAGATCGTACTCATAGGTGGCGGCGGACTTCTTCTTCGGGTCCATGCAGATCTCCGGAGGCTCCGGGAAGCGCGTGCAGTTCAGCACATCGGGCCATTTGATGCCGAACGACTCGACGATCGCCACGCAACCCTTCTTCACCTCCTCGCACACCGAGCGACACGAGGTGACCGCCTTGGGCACCGCGTCGGAGCACATGGGCGCGAAGACGCTGCACACGAAGAGTTTGATGTTCGGGTGACAGGCGGTCTTGATGAGCGGGACGAAGTGTTCCACTTGGTTCACGAGCTGCAAGGAGGGAGAGTTGGAGGGGAAGATGCGGAAATTTGGAAGCTTTGAAGCTAATAAAAGAACTGGAATGACGGAATTTGGATAAACGTAGAAAGAATGGATGTTTTCACCAAAATTTGAAGCTATGTTGGAATGTATGGAAAATTTTAAGCTAATAATTCTCAAATTTCACCGATTTTACCGCCAAAAATGAAAGCTTCAAATGGCTTCAAACAAAGAATCCAAAATGAATTGATTGTAATTCAACTGGCTACGGTAGTGCTCAGAAGAACGCACTAATTTACGCAAAAATTCTTCTCCTAGCCAATGCCAACTAAGATAGTTGTGGGGTTAAATGCTACAGTAACTACAATAAAGGGTTGCTCAACTCACATCCTGCTCATCGTACGGTAGAATGTCGTTCGGGTAGATGGTCGATCCGTAGGGCATGTCCTCGCACATCTTGATTTGAATCTTTCGACATTTCGGCTTTGTCGCCTGGAACGAGCGGATCAGAGAGGATTTTGAAAACCCAGCGCTTGATCAAGAGCGCAACGGATTGGACCATTTAACGGTCGACAATTGTGATTCGCGCAATTCGCGCAAATTAAATTAATTGTCACCCTCTTCGCTCTAATCGTTTTGAGACCCTTCCTAGCGCTTCTTCCCACTCAAATCAACGCTCTACTGAACTTTCCCACAATTTAAGTGATTTATCGGGAGAATGGGGGCTCGAAAATGCCAAATCAACGTGTGTGGTCTACTTTTAATCCAACGCTGACTGAACGTGGCCGCAACAAAAATAATTCTGTTTATTAAAATCAACGTGTGTGGTCCTGTTACGCAATAACGATGATTTCCAATTGTCAGACAACTAAAATTCGAAAGTTCATCCAGTTCAATCAATCTGTTTGGAACTTTTTCGGTCTAAAATTCAATTTCCAGCTCTCCACAAAGCATCGCCAGGCGCTAACCCAATCACCACTGACCGTCCCCTACAAGCACTCACTCTCCTTCGCCTCCTCCTTCGATCTCCGTGCTTCTCGCGCTTCCCAGCGCGATCGATTCGCGTTTTCCTTTGATTCTCGCCGCCACCACCCTCTCGCTCTGTCGCGATGACACATTCCGCGTGTTTTTTGGCCCGAAACGTCGCTGTCCTCTTCCCGCGTCACTCAACGCGCGCTCGCCGCATGTATACATTTCTGATGACCGACCGGCCTCTCGCTCGCCCTTCGCTCCATGTTTGAAACGTTGCAATTAACCCCGTGGGTGATTCTTGAGTCAATCCGGCCGCGTCTCCCTCGTCGCAGCGAAGACGCGGAGGGGAATTCCCATAAAAAAAGATCGTAAACGAGCGCGCGCGCGCTCGCTCGCTGCCTATCGATGATGAGATCTTTTATGTGCTGCTGCGACGTTGTGTGTGTGTTGCACCTCTGAAATGATGACAAAAAACGAACTTGAAGAACTTACTTGATCGAAAAACGAGCCGGAGACGGCGGTCGAGGAGATCAACAGGAGTACGGTAGTGATGGAGAGGAGCCGCAGACGGCTTGGGGCCATTGTCAGACAGAAGAGGCGCGCAGAGGGACGGACAGACAGACAAATAGTTCAATCTGCAACAAGGAAACGAGAGCTGTTAGCGCCTGTCAGTCGGTGAGGAGCGCGCGAGAGAGGCGGTCGCGTTCTTTAAAAATCAAATCTAACCGAACATCAAATGGTTCTTCAAAGTTGCAGAGTGCAGTAGAGTGGAGTAGCGAACAAAAATTAACGCGAATTGATTTCTTGTTGGCAAACTAGCGATAATCTGGGGAAATGAGTGAATTTCAAAACAACGTGTAGGCATTCAGATGTTGATGCCAACTGGTTAAACATAGAAAATAGAGAAAATTCATGTCAAACTCTTAAAAATTCACTTCTGTCATTGAATGGATCATTGAACAAAAATTCCTGCAAGCATAATTGCGGCAAAACTCCAAAAAGCCACATTACAGTTTAAGATTAACGAATAAATCGAATTATCGCGCAAGTAGCCAACACCAGAGGCACCACCATAAAAACAGAGAGGAAGCGGAAGCGCAGTTGACAAATCACGGTGCAATCGAACAGCAGCAGAAAGCAAAAACGCGTTGCTGATACAAACCGCCCCATCAATTCCAAATCACTCGCCTTCTCCAGGTCGAGAGCTTGATCGTCGCTTATCGGTTCAAATGCGAAAATGAAAATTTTGAAAAGAAACATAAAACAAGCAAAGCCACGGTCTAAAAAATGCTTTCATAATTTTGAAGCTTCGAAACTACGGTAATTATGAAGATTAATCTCCGCGTTTTGTAAGCTTTATAATTGTTGCTTTGGATGCCTAAAAATCAAAGGGATGATTCTGTAAATCCCAGAGTTTCACCACCGCCGTTAGCATCTCAGAAAAGCAGTGGAGGAGAAAATGGAACTATCGATTCAAGTCTTCACGTATCAGCAAGTGCGATTAGTCCAATGACATCAAAACAAGTCAATAAAATTCGCATTCACACATTCCGAGTGCGTTTTATGGTTCCCATTTTCGCTCTGCTAAGCGTCGATTTCAAATGTGCGACTTTCACATGCCGATGTTCAAAAATTTGAATTTTGCAGCTCTGAGAATTACAACTCAGGTGTGCTGGAGTGCGATGAATCAAAATTCCAAAACCCAAAGTCAACGAACATGACTGTTCTATCTACCAGTATGTACTAGTAAAATCTGCCTCGTTGGACAAAACCACAAACAGTGAGGCATTTTCAAAATAAAAGGGCTAAAAAATAAATAAACTAAATTTAAAAAAAAAACTGATTTCTTCAGAAAATTTGTGTGCAATTGTGCAAAATTTCTCTTCTTCTTAGCCTACAATTTTGCAATAAAACAACCGAAAAGAACCGAAAAATTTATGAAGAAAAGTGAAAAAAAAGTTTTCAGGACTGATGAACCAGATTAAAATCGCGTTCAAAATTACCCAAAACCCAACGTGATCGTGCATTTAACGTTTGTAAAATTCAATTTCACTGTCTGCAAACTGATTTGGTCGACCAATTTTCCAAAATGTCGTCTGTTCGAAAATTCAAAATCAAGCAGATTTGACTTTGCATTACAATTCAAAAGCGAATGTTTTCGTGATGTTTTATTTTTGAATAAATATACCAACTTTAAAATTTCAAATTTCAGTAACGTGATGAGAATTGCCGGAACTTGAATCGCCAGAAGAATTTTAAGATTTTAAAAACTGCATTTCCAGCCTAAAAACAAAAAAAGAGTGTTTGTTTGAAAGACTCCAGTTCTTACTCCAGCTCGCTGTGCCAACCTTCTGAGAGAATAACGTTCGAATTTGAATTTTAAACTTGTATCAAACTAGTATTGTGTCTTTGGCGTCAAGAGGTAAATGGCGGCTCCTTCCACAGCCACTCATGACTCATTCCGGCCTACCTTCTCTAAACCCCAAACCCACATCTGCTCCCCTCGTTCCCCCAAACACGATTCGAAACAATCAATTCGCAGCAGCAACACAAAACGAAGAACAAACACGATCTTCGCCGCGTTTGCGTCGAGGCTGAGACGTCCGCCAAAACGGTAAAAAAGACGCGCGAGCGCGCCTCGTCTTCCCGCTACGTGCACACGGCGCGCGAGTGGCGACTTCGCCCTGGCTGCGCTCCGCCCTGCGGGCGACGCCGTCAAGCCACGCCTCCTCCTCCTCCGACGGCCGCTCGCTCGCTCGCCAAGACAGCGACGGCGGCGCAAAAAGGCTAATATTTTATCGTTGAAATGAATTTATTACCCCTAGTTCGTGCCTATTTTCGCGTTGCGAAGGCCACTTCGCCTGTGCTCTGCAACAGAGACGCGCGCGCGATCGTCTCTCGCGATACCGCGGTCGTCTTCATGCGACAACACGACGACGCTGAGAAGGAAGTTGAGAAAGTTGACACTTTCGAGTTAATAAACGCCGCTCACTGCGCTCCAGGAGGATCAGAGGCGGCGGTGGATCGATTGATCCGCTAGCGGCCGGCGGAAGCGAGGTCGGAGGACGCGCCGTTCGCACTTGAAGCCCAGGAAGGTTTATGGATGGTCGTAATTCGCGTGATTTAGTATTCATATAATCGGATAAACGAACGAGCGGCGGCGGCTCAGCGCGGCAGCACAATGGCGTTGCTGCAAGCGGCGAGTGCTGTAAAATGGAGAAATGAATCAGCGAGAGAATTGGAGCCGCGAGGATTCGAGTTTAATGAGACGTGGAAGCAGCAGCAGCAGCAGCAGCGGTGGATAGGTGAAATGTGGCTGAAAATTGCAAGAATTATGATGGGAGATGCTACGGTAAACGAGCGCAGAATTGTGATTTACGCGTGCGTTCAAACGATTTTGCCTACAATTTCAGAAAACTCCAATTTGGTCAAAAATCGGAATTTTTAAAATTGAAGACTTTGAAGGCGGACACCGCAATGAAGCAAATTCGAATCCTCATCTTCCGAAACTTACAAAATATAAAAAACCAGTTTAAACAGAGCGATCTGCATGCATTGAATCAAAAAATGAGCTACAAATCAACTTTGGCCTCTTAAGCCACTGCTGATGACAAGGAATGACTGCGCTAAGAAGGACACCGCGCAGAAACAATCAAAAATATTAGAAGTTATGAAAATCAAAACGCAACGCTTATAAACAGAAAAAAGCGCATTTGAACAGCGCAACAAAGGTTGAACGACCATAACCATGAAATGTTCTGATTGGCTGAAAATAGAAAACTGAGGAGATAAGATAATGTCCGCCATAAAACTAAAATTTAGATTTTTAGTGCATTCATATGAAAAACGCATATAAAAGACGTTTATGCTGGTGAAGATTAGTACGGTAATCACAATAATCAAAAAACCAAAATGATTGTTTAATTGATATGAAGCGACAAAAAGAAAACCCAGAAATACAAATTTTTCTTTTTGATTACTTTGAATGCTGTGCTCATCAAGTACAAATCGCACAAGATCATCCTGTTTTATTGCTTTGGCGTAATTTGTATGTGATATTCAAAAATGTTTCCTATTCATTAAGACGAGCTTCCCAAAAACGCTCGCGGTCTGTACTAGTGAAGACTTGTGCGGAATACGAAAACAAAGAAGCTAAAATATATGATTTATGATACGATTGAAAGATTCTATCTTAACGATGAGGGAAACGATCAAAAATGCAAATCGTTTTTAAAAGTTGAGAATTACGAGGTAAACGTAAATCTGAGAAATTGAAAATATGATGAAAAAAGATATTTTGTCGGTTTCAGCGAGCAGAGGGGCTCGTTTCCTTGGAGTCCCTTGTAGCCCGTCACTGCGATACGTGCTTTTGAAGCTACAAAACGAACAACAATCTCCTGGAGAAGAATCTCGTCCAAAGGAGTGATTGCAGTTGTTTTAACTTAAAACAACAACTTTGAATGAGAAGTGACTTGAGCTTGAGCGTTCCATAAAGAGTTTACTTAGCTTTAAAAACTAGCCGTTCTGTGAGATAACCGCAAAAATGTAAAATGGCGGCGGCGAAAATCACCCCAACGTTCCATAAAGAGTTTTTCCCAAAATTCGAAAATTTCTTCATAGTTTGAGATTGTCCGAGATGGACCTTGTTGGCGCAGGCAATTCTTCAAGAACTGGTTCAAGAAGATCAATTAGAAACTGAACTGATACACGATCCCTCAGAAACATGCTCCCGAATCCCTTAATTGCGCCCCGTTGACCGCCAATCATTTGATTCCGCCGCTCCGCGACAGGTGCGACACGTGTAGTACAATAATCGCATCTTCCCTCTCGCTCTCTTCTCGGAGGTCAAATTGACGCCAATTATTGCAAACGCGACCACGCAGGTCAGCAGCAGCAGCAGCAGGAGAATTGGCTTTTTCCGGCGCGCAGTCGGCCTTAGTTAGTGTCGTGAATGTGAGATGTTGATTTCAAATCACATTTGACTTTAAAAATTGTGTTTTACAGCTACGAATTATCGCTGAATCACGATTGAACGAAATTGAACGTGAAAAACGTGAAATGAAAGAAAATGAAAAATAACCGGAAATCTAAATTACTAATTTAAGCAGCAAAAAAATTGAATGTCTTCTCAGCGATCTCTGGAAAGACCGACAATTCAAAATACTTAAAGGGACACGGACATCGGTAAAAAAACGCGCGCCAAACTACTAAGTCAATGTCGACCCGACAATCATGAATTTTCGTCGTTTCTCTGCCATTCAGCCACAATTCTGTGTTTCCTGGGTCGTTCTGGGAAATGGCTAGAAAATGACCAGAAAACGGCCACGTCCTCGAATATCAAATATCCAAAACGAAATTTCAGAAAAATCGAAGACTTTTTTTACCGATGTCCGTGTCCCTTTAAGCTTGAAGAATTAAGAGCTTGAATATGCAGAGAATTTGACCCAGACACAAAAATTAGTAAACAAACCAAAACAAAACGTTGTTTGGAATCAAAATTCAAAAGTTCAATCCGTAGCATTCCTTTCAAAAACAGTTTGCAAACCACTATTTCGACCCAAGCGCCTGTAAAATCAATATTTTAAGAAAACCATATTCAAAACGATGAAATTAAAAATTTTGAACTATTTGGTTAATTGATCGAAAATCAACTTTTTGGTGGCGGCCACAATTTAAAAAATGTAGGGTTATCGAAATAGTCATAAGTTGGAGCTAGACTCTATATCTATAACTAGGCTTGACAATGTTCTACTTTGGACAGATGCCATAATTGCATTGCAACTTCAGTAATTTAAGGGTTACTGTTGCACAATCAAAAATTTCATTTTGTTTAGCTTCTGTGACGTGAAATCAGAAATAAAAATCCGTCCAAAACACTTTTACCACGATTCAGCGCCTCGCGGAATTCGCCGTCATTTCTGAGTAACTTCTGCGTACCGACGAAGAACGCAGCGTCACCAACACGAGTGCAGCTGCACGAGCGATCGGAATTTCATGAAGACGACTCACACGTCAAGAGGGCGACTCAGATGACTCAGAATCTCGTGTGCTTCTCTGATCAACACTCCTTCGCGTCGATCAGCGCCACACGTGTCGCATCGACCGTTGATCTCCTCGTTCGTTTGTTCGTTTGCAACATTCCTTCCTCTCGTTCACGCGTTTTCCGCAAATCCGCAGAGACCGCGGCCACGCGCCCAAAACGTCAGATTTTCATTAAACTCTGCAAACGCCTCTTCCACGCTGTTTGTCCTTTGCTTCCATTTCCCTCGAAATTGCACTCGACGAGCGGTCGTTGCGCTTCTCGCAGATTCCCTCGAACTGTGCGCTTCGTGTTGTGACTCCGCCGCCGCTCGGACGTAAGAAGACGAGGTGAGCGTCACATGGCTGGCGGGCGTCTGGTCGTTGAATCAGCGACCAATTTACGGAGGTTCCTTTGATTTGTGATTCGTCGATTCGCGAAAGAGTGGACGCTAAGCGTGGAAACGATTTCTCGCGAATCAGACTGTCTGGTCTGTGTAGCAGCGCGAGTCGAGAACTCTTTGAAACTGGGGGAATTGCTTATGGAGTTTTGACCCATTCTTTGGGTTACGTGGCGCACTTAACCTGACGGCTACGATTAAACCGTCCTTCGCAAAATAAAAAAATGTAAAATTCAACGACAAAAATGTTTCTGGAGAAGATCGTGGTTGCACACATCTGAAACTGTTTTACAGCTGATTTTGCCTCTGATCTGGTTCGGTGTTCGATGACCCGCCGCGCTCTTTTCTGAACACGTTAAGCGTCGTTTCCTGTCGTCAAACGAGCTGATTCATGAACAAATGAACCTATTTATAGACTTGGAAAGGTCGCAGCCAAAGCAAAATAACAGAAAAGGATCGAAAATAATGGTTTTAGTAAATCATCATCTAGAGCAATTTTTCCGGTACATCAACAAACACATACCATATTTCTAAATTCGTTTCTTTTGATGTTTATAAACTAGAGGGGTTTGAAAAAAACCAAAATATTTAATTTAATTGTAATTTCGATTTGTAAATTAAAAATCTTTGACGTAATCTTCAATTCTCGAATCATTCGAATTTGTTTATTTTGCTTTTTATTGCTTTTAAATTTAAATTAAATTACAAATGTTTACTAACAATTTAATTTTTTTTTAATTTTTAAATTAATTTAATTTAATTTTTAATGAATTTAATTTAATAGAAAACAGATTTTTTACTATTTTTCCAAACCGAATTAAAAATAATAGTTTACAAAATTTTATTTTAATTTTATTAAATTTTATTAATTTAATATTTTGTCAAATTTAACCAAACTGGAAAAATCCCAACTTTTTGTAACAAATCACAGAGAGCGCGCATAAAATTAGCATAAATTGTGAAAGCGCATAGAGCGCACAGTTTAACATCACTCCGAATTCGCCACATTTTGACTGATTCTTCGCGCTCCACGTCATCACCGTTCTGTTTACCGAAAAACGACCCGAATTACCCGCGATCCAGTTGATTGGGTTTGTTTTCTGAGAATTACCGCGCGGCGATAACAGGATTTCCGGAAGTGAGCCGCTGGCGATCCGCTAGACCGCTATGAAATTCAAATTTCGCTTGATCAGCGCGTCATCCTCTGATCGATCGATGGATGTGCTGCCCTTGAGGGCAACAAGCCAGCCACAATCGCCTTGATCGCCGCCACTTCCAAGTCAGTCTGACGCTCCGACGTTCCAGTATTCTGCTTTAATAATATTTGCTTTTCGTGCGTAAACAGACGCGTCCGCCAACCCCACTTCCTACTGGCTTCTCGCGGTCAATTCAACCGCCAGGAAGCGCCGCACTGCTGCTGTCCTTGGAGCGCGCTTCGGGGAACACCCCGCTTGATCTTTGGCGCTCTGGAATTGACCTTGGGAATCCCTTAATCCCTAAAAATGGATTTTTCCATTTTTCGCATAATTCGAGCAACCGGTTCGCCGCACCTGAGATTATCTCCGCGGCCTCAAAGAGGCCCCAGCAGCTCCGTCCGCTTCGCCCATTTGCCGCTCTTTTCACGCCCTCACGCGCGCGCGTCTAAACGATGACAAAGCGCCTCGTTTATAAAAAGCGACTTTGTGGTAACGAGCGCCATTTGTAGGCCGCTTTTCGCTTCAAGAACCACGATGGTCGCGGAAAGGGGAACGTGGAACAATCGAGTTCAGTTCATCCTCACGTGCATTGGATATTCGGTCGGCTTAGGTAGGAGGAGGAGATGAAGAGTACGGTAAATGGATGGATTCAGGCAATCTATGGAGGTTCCCGATGCTCGCGTACGAGAACGGCGGAGGTAAGTGTAGCAGAAGACTTTAGTTTGTTGGTGTTTGCAGTCAAAACGCGCTAAAATTAGCTCAGACGAGACAGCGCTATGCTGACTCATAGGTCATAATTCGGAAGACGTAAATATTGTCTCAAGGAAATAAATATTTCACCAAGTTTCCGCTACTTCCATTTGGAATTTGCAACCTGAAAGAAGAGGAATATTTCTTATCGGAGTAGAGCGGACACGCCACAAGTACAACAACATTTAAAATTTAGACAAATTTTTTAAAAACAAAAAAATTTGCAAAAATTTTTTTTACAATAATTAATTTTTATTAAAATTTTTAAAAAATCATTAAATTTGATTTGATTTTAACTTTATTTAATTTATTTTTATTTTTTTGTTTTAGAAGACATAGAACGACGACTACTTTTGTGGTGCGATTAATGAATTAAGAATACAATTTTATTTTCAATTAATTAAAATTATTTATATTAAAATTTTATTATTATTTTATTTTAATATTTTGTTTATTTTAAAATTTATTTATTTTTTATTTTAAATTTTAAAATTTATTAAATTATAAATTAATTTAAATTTGAATTAAATATTTAAATTTTTTTCAATATTTTATCTTTTATCTTTCGTAATAACCGTTCTGATCAGCGGTTTGAGCGACGAGTCGACCACACATGTCGAGCATCGTCGAAATTGAATACCCGATTCTGGCCTACTTCTAATCGCAGGGGAGATGATCCGACAGCCCAAATAGTAGAAACGCTACAAAGGCGGGTTTAAATTTTTTTAAAATAAAATAAAATAATTTAAAATTTAAAATTTAAAATTAAAAATAATTAATTTTTAATAAATTTGAAAAAACTAAATTTTATTTGCTTTTATTTTAAATATTGAAATTAAAAATATGATTTTTGATTTCCTGATTTCCAGGCGCCTTCCTCATCCCCTACCTCCTCTGCTCGTTCATCGTCGGATTCCCGGTTCTCTTTCTCGAAATGTCGCTCGGCCAATTCACGCGCTCCGGTCCGGCTACCGTATTCCGGAAGCTCGCGCCCGCCTTCCAAGGCATCGGCTGGGGACAAGCGACAATGTCGCTCCTCGTCGCCATCTACTACAACGTCATCGTCGGTAAATGCACCCACCTCATGCTCCCCTAACCGCCGCCTACCGTAACCCACAGGCTGGACGCTGCTCTATCTCTTCGGAATCATCACCGGACGAACGCACGAATGGGGGAAATGCGACAACGACTTCAACTCTTACAGTACCGTAGTACAGTGTACAGTAACCCTACCAGCTACCGTATTCCAGAGTGCCGCAGCGATCTGCACTACGAGAATTGCTGGAATTCGGGTCAATTCGCGGGCGTCGCTGATCTCAGCGAGTTTGTCTTCTACAACGGCTCGTGTCTTCCGCTGAGCGCCGTGGAGAACGCGACGGAGACGAACAGTCCTTCCGACGAGTACTTTGAGTGAGCGTGACGCTACCGTAACTACCGTAATCCCACCCCCACTCTCAGCGCGTACATCCTGCAGCGATCGGCGTCGATGGACGAATTCGGCGCGTTGAATCTGAAGGCGGTGATCGCGCTCGGGGTCGCGTGGCTCCTCACCGCGCTCTGCTTGATCCGCGGCGTCAAGTGGATCGGCCGCATCGCGCTCTTCACCGCTACCGTACCCTACGTCATCATCTGCATTCTCTTCGTGCGCGCGGTCACCCTCGACGGCGCGGAAATCGGTCTCCGCTACTATCTGCTCGACCCGGATTTCTCGACGATCCTCAAAATGGAGGTAAGAAGCGGTTATCTCAGCGGCTACCGTAACCCTCGCTTTGCAGACATGGCAACGCGCGGCCACGCACGTGTGCTACAGTCTCGCGATCGGCTTTGGCGGTCTCCTCTCGCTCTCGAGCTTCAATCCACGCGAACACAACTGCTTCCGCGACGCGCTCCTGATTACGGTAGCCGACGGCGTGATGAGCGTCTTCGGGGGCACCGCGGTGTTCAGCGTTCTCGGTTTCCTCTCCAAGAAGCTCAACAAACCGCTGCACGAGGTCGTGCAGAGCGGCACCGGCCTCGCGTTCGTCGTCTACCCGGAGGCGATGAACCGCATGCCGCTGCCGTGGCTCTGGAGCGCCCTCTTCTTCGCGATGCTCTTCATCCTCGGCATCAGCAGTCAGTTCGGCCTCGCTGAGGTCACCTGCACCGCGCTCTACGACCAATTCCCCTCGCTGCGACCCTACAAGGCGCAGATCGTCTGCGCGGTCTCCGCCACGCTCTTCCTCGTCGGAGTGCCGCTCTGCACCGGCAGCGGCATCTACTACTTCAATCTGTTCAACGACTACAGCGCCTCCTTCGGCCTCATGTTCCTCATCGGCCTCGAGCTCATTCTCGTCATGTACCTGTACAGTAAGCGCGCTCGTTGCCGATCAATTGACCTACAGTAACCCCGCGCGCAGAGTACTCAAACTATCGGAAAGACATCGCAGCGATGCTCGGCGAACCGCAAAATCGATTGACGCGAGTCTTCGGACCCTCTGGCTACTACATCGCCGCCATCTGGATGGTCGTCGCTCCCCTGCAGGCCTTTGTAAGCCCTCGATCCTCCTCCCCGCTGCTCCACATCGCTGTTTAGATCATTTGCGGCTTCGTTCTGGCCGAAGTGATCAAGTCGAAGGACGTCTACAGCGACTACGAGTTCCCGGGATGGTCGAAGGCGATCGTCTGGTTCCTCTCCTCCCTCGCGATCTTCGTTTTCCTCGCCGTTGGACTCGCGAACGCGGTCATCTTCAAACGACAGGGAAAGGTGGGTTACGGTAGCGCACTCCGCTCTCTCTGCATGTGTCTTCCCTTCAGAGTCTCCGCGCGCTCTTCGAGGTCCAACCGGATTGGCCCGATCGCAGTGAAATCGCGAGAAAGGAGGTGAAACGTGGAAGGAGTGCCGTGGCGCCCAAATTGGATCCCGGGCATCTGAACGTCATGTGGGTTGCGGAGGACGAGAAGTTCTAGTCGACTGCGCCGTTTTTGTACAAATTTTACCTCTGAAACTAAGCTGAAACGCGGATAAAACTCTTAATAACAAGACTTCAAGCAATAGAACAACCAATGGCCGTTGACTAACAGCGACGCGAAGATGCGAGAGCCGAAAATCCGCCTTGAACGGACGTCAAAGTCGCGCAGATCTTCCGCGGACCTCGCACGCCTCATTTCCCTAACGAGGACTACTTTTACCAAAAACGTCTTTGTTTGTGGAACACGCGCGTTTTGTTTGTTTAGGGAATGCGCGCGCGGTGAAACGTTTCACGCTCCGCTGCCCTGGAAATGCGCTCGAAATACGAACGTGTGAATTATTGAGTGTGCAGTAAAAAGTTTCACTCCAAGGCGAATGCTGTGGAGTGAATTCTCTCAGGTTCGGTCAACCGAGACTATTGAAGCTCGCGAACAACTTCAAATGTAAGGGTCTCAAAGCGAAATGTCACATGTTCATCTCAGCTTTTCACCCCACGTAGGCTTCATTTTTACTGAAAGTATCTGCCATCTGCACCGCTGCGGTGATGCTCCACCGATTCTTCGCCGCGCATTCGTTCGCCGACTTCGATGGGAAGGCGAGTTGATCTCTTCGCGCACGAGGAATCGAATCATCGAGTTTCAGGACATTGCGACCGTTTTTTGGGTCAAAAATCAGCGGCGCGGCGCGCAATGAAGAGATCGTCGTTGCGCTTCTCAATCTTTTCTGCAAAAAACGTGACGAACGCGTCTCGATGGGAAAACGAAGACAAAGAAGAAGCCGTTGACATAAGGCTGAAGAATCGGCTGATGGGCTCGTCGGCGGCTGGAAATGTAGCGAGATGCTTTTCATCCCACGCAGGCTTTACTGATAGTAAATTAGCCACAGCCAAACGCTCCATTATTTGACCAAATGGCCTGAAAGCATCGCTGAAAGCTCTAGCGCTCACCTAGCGCAAACGAGCGTCAGAAGCATCAATAATTTGGTTCCCATTTCAATTGTTTCTCGCTATCAACCAGCCGCTTCAAGAGAGGATGAGATTCTCAGTATTCTCAGTTCAACGTTCTAGAAATCTGCCAAAAATCGTCTCTTTTGTGTTGCTTCTGAACGACCGTTCAATACAATACAGTAATTCGAATTATATCGTTCGTTTTCGCTTTATTATAAAAGGGAATTCAACTAAATTTGCTCGAGAAACTGGAGGAAAACCCACAAAGAGGGAAATCTAACGTATCGATACATCTTTACACGATAATTGAACCTGAAGGCTCTTTGCAGTCTCCGCGTTGCGCACTTGAAAACGATAGACGCCATGAGATTCCTTTTCACATTCTCCGTCCTTGGCCTTCTGAATAACAAACTCCAATGCTTTTCGCTCAAATTTGGCGTTAATCTGAAAACGGTCTTCTTGGTAATTTCCCGGATTTTCCAGGAAGCTGTTGATGATTCCCTCCATCACTGCAACCGGAAACTCAAAGTCGTGCATGCAGTGAAATCTCTTGATGTTCCCGTTTGCCAGATGCTCTTTGAAGAACGCTTCGTTTTGAGGAAACGCGCTTACGGTGATTTCAGTTGATGTTTTTCTCGAGAACTGATTCTCCAAAATTCGGTTGAAGACCGGGAGAGATGGTTCAAGTGCAATATCTGAAAACGACATCTTGGAGAGGAATTTCAGGAGAATGGCGCCGTCTCCGGAAGAGAACGACTCAGCCGACAATGATTTCACGTAAAACAGGGACTCGTTTGCGAGGAAGACGACCAACCGCATCACTCTTTCCATGGCGCCTCGCTCCGTTGCTTCTCGAGACCAAAAGAAGCGCGACGATTCCTTTCGGTTAACGGTGATTACTCGTAACATGAGGTGTTTCAAGTTCGGATGCCCCAGCAACTCCTCCAAACTTACTCTCTCCTCTTCCGACGATCGAAGTTTGAAGAACGAGTGCTTCCACTCGCCTTTGTCGTAGCTGATGACGACGGTGATCTGGTCCTTCTTTGATTTCATCGTCCAGTCGCAATCTGGGACGCTCTTGAAGCGCGAGCATCTGTTGCAGATCGCCTCGCAACATTTCCAGTACGCTGCCACGCTCTCGCGGAACTCGTACGGCAGTCGGTCCATTGTCGGTCACCGGTCTCCGATGCTCCGATTCTGATGTAAAAGGAGAAATTGAGAGCTGGAAGCGATGTTTCCCAGTTGCAATCGCATTGCAACTGTATCCACCATAACTGATATCGCCGACCACTTTCTCGGTCAAATCGAAGCTCGGAAGCATCGCTTCCAACGTTCTCTTTTTAATCAGAGCTGACCGACAATGGACCGACTGCCCTACGAGTTCTGCGAGAGCGTGGCCGCTTACTGGAGATCTACGCCTAAGCTTAGGCGCAGGCGTGGCCGACTGGGCCTATTTGGGTTTAGGTTATTGACAGACTAGTTACAGCTTGTACTTGTGATTTCTAAACTCGATATCGTCAACAAAGTTGTGTGTTTTTATTGCACCAAACGATTCGTCCCGCCGAGCTGAGCAAAATGCGCTATCGCACATGGCCAGGCGATATCTGGAACCATGTGAACCAGGCCTGACTTTGCGGCAATTTTCGTTCCGCCAAATAAGTATTATTAGGAGTTGAGATGTCTGGGCTCAGACATTTCCTCGGGGCGTGCGATAGCGCATTCGACTCAGCTCGGCGAGTAGGGGTGCGATCACTATTCAGAAATAGCGATCATGGGCCATTTAGAAGAGTTAGAGAGGCGCGAAGTTTGAAATTTTAAGACCTGAACTTGGCGATTCTCAGCGTTGAGTGAACCGATTGACTGGAAACGCTGCTAACATGCGTTATTCGACGAGCTAAGACGATTCCGATCATAAAAAGTTTTGGTTGTTGTTGAAAAATACCGAGTTTTGGAACTTTTTCATTTTCGCGCCAAAAATTACCAAAATCGTTTTTTTGACTTGAGTGTTGTTCTTTGATGCGCGAAAGACGCTTAAACCGACTCTCTAGAGCATTGCGAACAACGTAGTGGAGGCGGAATTTTGATTTGGCTGATTACAAGCGAGCATGGGGCTGGTACAAATCTGGTTAAAAGCTGAACTTGGCGATTTTCTGAGTTAAGTGAACCGGGTGCAGGAAAACGCTGCTAAAATGTGTTATTCGACGAGCTGAACACGATGCAATCATAAAAAGAACAAGTTGTGTTTGTAAAAATTGAGTTTTGGAAGTCCAAGTTGAGAAATAAATCGTAAAAGCTGAGCTTGGCGATTCTCGGTGTTGACTGAACCGATTGACGCGAAACGCTGCTAACATGCGTTATTCGTGCTCTAGAGCACGAATCAATCATAAAAAGACTTGGTTATCTTCGAAGAAAATCGAGATACTGAAATTCCCGGACTTGTGAAATTTTCAAATTTCCATTGGACTTGCACATGAGTTAGTGAAATTCTGAGTTGTGAACCTTCGTTTTATCGAACGTTCATGCTTGCGTTAGATCGAAAAGAAAAGAAACAATCGAAGATTCGATAAAACAACGGAAATCTTATATTAAGCCTAGGCCATTGGCATAAAACACAAGTATTTGGGTTCCTTTCGCAAGCCTAAGCACTACCTGCGCCCTACCTCAATAAAACCACGGAAATCACCAAGCCTAAGCACTCCCTGCGCTTGACCTCGATAAAACCACAGAAATCAACCACCCGACCGAACCCAAATTTGTCGCTAACTTAATGGCTACAACTGAGCTTGCTTGTGTGTAATCGTCAGCGGACAGCTTCAAAGCTCGTACTTGCGTATAGCAAGCAAATGTCATCAGGAAACAGTCGAGCTTGCGTTTACCAACTATATGACCACGCGAGGCAGCAACATTGCTTGTGTGTAACCCGCAGTTGACAACTTGAAGCCTCGAACTTGCGTTTACTAATTGAATGACCAGACTGTTCAACAACCCCGCGCCGATGGGCGCCGAAGGGGCCCTGAGAACGAACATCCTCCACTTTACAAACAGGCTACCGCGCGACAAATTTGGGTTCGGTCGCGTGGTTGATTTCTGTGGTTTTATCGAGGTCAAGCGCAGGGAGTGCTTAGGCTTGGTGATTTCCGTGGTTTTATTGAGGTAGGGCGCAGGTAGTGCTTAGGCTTGCGAAAGGAACCCAAATACTTGTGTTTTATGCCAATGGCCTAGGCTTAATATAAGATTAGGCTTAGCTTAAGCCTAAGTCATATCTCTAAAACTCTGGTAAAATTAAACTTTTTTAGATTTTTTCCGCACCCGCACCGATTTATGGAGACGAATGGACTATCGCGGATCCACGGGCTGCTGGATCCGCTGATTAGCGTTGCAGATGCCTTCCCTTCAACATTGATTCATTTTAATGGAAAAAGTGATTTAGACGCGCGACCACACACGGCGATCGTGATTGAATGAATTATTCGAGTCCGTTGTTGATGAGTTGACGTTCGAGCGCCTCGACTTCCGCTTTTTCGTCGATTTTGAGATGCGGAT
The DNA here is from genome assembly GCA_007213375.1 of Steinernema feltiae. NCBI lineage: Eukaryota > Metazoa > Nematoda > Chromadorea > Rhabditida > Steinernematidae > Steinernema > Steinernema feltiae. Next base: position 29,324 of record MQUG01003609.1, on the reverse strand, counting down.
GGATGAAAGCGAGATAGTAGAGCCTGGAATGGGTGGGAATACAGTAGGAGGAGTGGTGAAAGGGACCTACGTTTCAATGACCACGAAGGTCCACGTCGCTTTCACCAAAAATGGAATCTTTTTGTTCATTTCCGGCGTTGTCTGAAACCAAGAGCTCGATTAGTCTGGAAAAATCAACGTGGGTGGTCGTGATGAGCTGTTTCTATCGCAAGTTGGCGCCAATTATCTGAATTTTGTTACTGTGACTTTGAAACTTCAGAGGTTCGGTATGATCTACGTTCTCAGAGAATTTAAGAAAAGGTCTTGCAGCGAATTCTGAATGTTTCGCGTGGCGGGATCACAACAAATCAGAGAGGAGGAATATTCTATGTTGATCGTTGCGGGACACTTGAAAGCTGTGATTTCTGCGAGAGTCGAACGTGCGACATTTCATGGTAGTCATTAATTCACCATTTGACGCTGATGGACTGCTGACCGAACGCATGAACAATATTGATTCTGATCATCGAGCATTCTTTCAAACAGAACGGTAATTGATTTTGGGTTCTACGGTAGATCAAAATCGCCAAAATTATCAAAAAAAAGTCTTTTTCTTTAAAACCGGGTTTCAGAGGCTGCGAGGAAGCGTCTCAGGCCAACAAATTCAGGTACAAATTCAGATACACATGATGGGATTGTGTGTGAACTGAAAACACTCAAATGCGGCAGAGAAACAGCAAGAACAACACGTCATGCTCATCGATTGCGCGTTCTCCCTTCAAACCATCTGACAAAGACAATTCTCAACATGCCACCTCACACCGTTGGGGTTTGTTTTGCTGTTTTTCGACTGAAATGCTTCAATTATGCGCTTTGTGACTTTGCGGTCTGTATTTATCGATGAAATTCAGCTTCCTTTCAAGCATACTACAATAAAAGTACTTTAAAAGTGAAGTTCAAAGGCTCAAAGCAAACAACGAACCTTAAAATCACCGTATTTCTGCAAATTATCGATTCCGAAATGAGTTCCTCGCCTCTGCTGCGTCAATCTAAACGCAGCAAATCCTCATTCTCAGCTACCGTACCCAAAGACCCAACCGGCGGCTGCAGACGACGGCGAGAGGAGCATCGCGAGCGTCCGTTGTCGGAGGGATGCCGGTCGTCCGTCGCATCCGATCGAGCTATGTTGCAATCTGCACGTATCCCCTCAGATGACCCTTCGACGCGCCGGTCGTCCCGCCATTCGCGCGACGATCACGCGATCGCAGCGCTCCTCGTCAGCGTTCTTTGTCGCGTCTACGTGCGGGAGCGACGCTTCTGCTCCTATTCGTGTCGCTTTTCTGTCGATTTACGTCGAAAATTCACTTTTAGTTCAACTCTAACATGTCGTTCACGTCGAAAACAATCGCTTCGAGAGCCCTGAACACGGCGCAGATGGTTTCAGTCCTGTCGACAAGGTAGAATCGCCCTATTTTCGCTTTTTGCTAAGATTCGTCCTTTAGAAGCATTCGCCAGCAAGCCATGATGTCGCTGTGTGTGGTCCCAGCGAGAACCATTTCCCACAATGTCCAATTTCTGCAAAAAGCGATGGAACTCGCGTCTCGCAGCGAGAATTCGAGCAATCACGGTCGGAAAGGGTCCTTCTACGACTTGGCCATTTGGTTGGCTCTCATCGCGCAATTGTAAGCTGCAAATTGGCAAATGTGGTCCTAAAGCGTGTATTTCAGATGCCTCTACGTGTCGGTCGTTCGTCCTCGTCAGAAGGAACGCCATTTGAAGCTCGAATCGGCCTGCGACGGTCGAGAGCTGTGAGGAGTGGAGATTGCGGTCTCGGCGCGCTTGTAAATACCGTCGTCTGTATAGTAAATAAAAGGAATCAGAAATTGAGTGGAAATCAACATGTGGGCTTGAGCTTCTACGCCAGTGAAACAGGACGAGTGCCACTTGCCTAAAGAGGCAGAAATGACGGAAATCAGAGTGAAGATAGAGTGAACGCTCGTCTGCAGATCGCTCTATGCCCTCAAAATTGTTGTTTCGCGGCCACACGCAGCAGATTCAGTGGTTTCTGGGGCGACTCACTGCATTTCAAAGAACACTCCTTCAGATCTCAACAACCAGAATACATTGCTGAGAGCCAACACGCTTAAAAACGAACAACGGGGACTCTGCGCAGAACGTTCTAATATTGGAATTTTTTATGTCGTTTTCGGGCCTATTTTCCATTTCTGTGCTTAAAAATAGAAACTAGAAATAGGTAACGCGTATTCCATAAACCAAAAAAACTAAATTTATGATCCTGAAGGTCTTTAAAGTAGTGAATTTCAATTTCAATTCAATTCCGCAAATTGCTTTGGAAATCAATCATGCTTAGATTAAAGATTACCTTTTACCGCTTAGTTCAAAGCTGAATGAACGGTCCAGTCCACGTGAAGGCGCCAGTGCAATCTGCCTAAAGTGTTCGTGCCAGTAACTAGTGAATAACGGCTTTCAGCACTCATATTTCAGTTCATTGGCGCTAACAAAATTAACTTTTCACTCGAATTGGACGATCGAGAATAGAGAAGTCTTTGTTGAACCCCGCCATCGTAATGCTCGGAGAGGCGGAATTTTAAAATTGCACCAAAAATCACGCGCCATTGAGCCGAATATTTTGCTCTCAAAATTTCAATCTTCAGAATAGCATCCAAAATGAGTGTTGTGCGCTCGTATTCGGATCTTTGATGAGTCTTCTTGAATTTTCAGATTCTCTGGAATGTCGCTGGGCCTTCTATTCCTCTACGTGCAGACGTTCGTTGACCTGGCGCTCGTGCCAATCGCATATTTTTCCTTGAGCGCTCCTTCAGCGAACAAGCGCTCAATTCGTGGCATCGCTGTGAGCATAGCGTTTCAATATTGGAATTTTAGCGTCTTTTCGGTGCCATTTGAAACACAAAACTAGAAATAGGTATTGCGTGTTTCATAGACCCAAAAAAAACCAAATTTATGAGTCTAGAAGGTCTTTAAAGTAGTACAACGCGCACAATTCAATTTCAAAAATTGCTTTGGAAATCAATTATGCAAGCTTTGATTAAAGCTCAATGAACGGTCTATTTCAGTTCAATCCGCGTAAACGCGCAAGAGCAATTAGGTTATGTTAGTGTTCGCGCCAGTAACCAGTGCCGAGAGCTCAGAAATTCACGCGCCATTGAGCCGAGAATTTTTCTCTCAAAATTCGGATCTTCACACCGCTCGTATTCGGATCTTCTTGAATTTTCAGATTCTCTGGAATGCAGCTGGACCTTGCGCTCCTCTACGTGCAGACGTTCGTTGACCTAGCGCTCGTGCCAATCTCATACTTCTCCTTGAGCGCCTCGTACGAACGAGCGCACCAGCAGCTGTCGCTGAATTCGTGGCTTCTCTACATCGCTGTGAGCTCCATCTACGCGCTCATAAATGCGGTATCGTCAACGCTGCTGCTCCTCGGCGCCTTCGGCCTCGTTTCCCTCACCCTGGATCACAACTTCATCGTCAAGAACGTGCAGCTCACCTCACAGGGGCTGACTTCGTTGGCTTCTGCGATTGTCGCCGTCAACCACGCCGTCATCATGGTGGCGCAACTCGCGTTCCACAAATTCGGCCTCGAGCGCAAGATCGCGAAGACGCTCCTTGGACTCCTGCTGACCGCGACGACCGCGACCGTCATCCTCCATCTGTGTCTCTCCTCCGAGGAGTCATACAGCCTTCTGTACGTCATCATGCTGCTCAGTTACGCAGCTACAGTAATCCTTGAGTTTGCGGCCTATGCCGCGTTCTGCATCGTGAATCACCGACATCACGCGAAGATGCAAACAGCGGTCTCGCAGCAGCAGACAATCTCCGAGGTGATCCTTATTCAGTGGTGTTCAGTCCCTGTAGCTCTCTGTTTCAGGCGAACATCGTGGTCTATCAACGGACCGCACTGCAATTCACACTCTGCGTTCTCCCATACGCGATCGCCGTGCTGAATTCGGTCTTCTGGCAGCAGGCGGTGGTCTCGGTGCTAAGCGACCATCACCACGTCGCCTACTCCACCTACATAGCGCTATTCTCAAGCCACGTCGTGTTCAGATTCCGAAGGAATGAGAAGAGAATGCCTCAAATGTTTACTCTTTGCGAGAAGAAATAAATCAACAAAGGAGTGAATGAATGAATAGACTGTCTTCCGAGTAGAAGTGCCGCTTCTGGCGTCTTCCTTCATAGCAGTTAGCACGGACATCCGTGGGGATCGCACGTAGATTTATCTGCTACGGATCGCATGCAGGAACGGTAAGGTCCGCACCACTTGCTGCAATAAGACTAAACTCGATTCATTCACAGTCCGGCGCTTTCTGAGCGACTCACGAAGAAGGCGCTGCTGTCAGCGACGAGAACGACGAGCACCAGCAGGAGGAGGAGGAAGTGGAAGTTCATGATGAAAGTTGCGTTGTTGCGATTTTGGGTTCAGAGCGAGTTTTATAGCACTCCGACCCGACCGATCGGTTGATCCGCCCTAGCGCCAGACGCTTCTGAATTGAAAAAACGGCGGCGGCAAAAACGCGGAAGTTTCGAACATTCGACCTTCGTTCCGCCAAGAGACGTCTGCGATAACGCGCCAGAACTCGTCTGACTTGATTTGAGCGCGTGAAATCGCTTGTTTTTTGCGCGGCTCCCGTAGCCTTTTTTGCAATGCGACGTAGCAGCTTCTCGCGTAGCTGCTTCTGCCAGCGGCTTCAACAAAGCGCTCAACACTTTCTATTTAAAACAAAAAACAAGCGATTTCACGCGCTCAAATCAAGTCAGACGAGTTCTTCTCGCAAAGAGTAAACATTTGAGGCATTCTCTTCTCATTCCTTCGGAATCTGAACACGACGTGGCTTGAGAATAGCGCTATGTAGGTGGAGTAGGCGACGTGGTGATGGTCGCTTAGCACCGAGACCACCGCCTGCTGCCAGAAGCCCGAATTCAGCGGGAAACGTGCTGAACGTGCAAACAAATGCTACTTTAATCTACGATATAAATAACTGATCGCTGAGTAATTCCTCCTCCTCTCATTATTATTCGTTGGCCGCGCGGCTGCACGCGTTCACCATTTGCCGCAATTGGCCGCTCTGGTGCAGCTGCATCAGATCCGACGACCCGCCGATGTAGGAGCCACAAACGAAGATGTAGGGAAAGGTGACAGCGCCGGTGAGATGATGCAGATCGACTTGGAGCTGTCGCTGCCAATCCTCGTTGCCGGTGATCTCGAGGAAGTGACTTCGGACGTCGGGGTACGATATCGCGAGCATGTGCTTCGCGCGCTGGCACGGAACGCACTGCACCAGCGTGTAGATCATGATCGGATAGAGTTTGACCTGAAACAGGGAGGGCTGTTAGTGCTGCAGGCCTATGGCTGCCACGCGATCTACCTGCCGCTCGATGTATCCCATGTAGGAGTAGCCGCGGCTTGACATGAAAACGCCCGACTGCGGAAGGTTTCCCGTCGAGAAATCAAAGGCCGCGGGCGTGCGACGAGGCGCGCCAACGTTGAAAGGACGATTTTGGGCGTCTTCATCGATGTTTTCGACTTGAAACGCGTTTTCGCGTTGGGAACCTGAAGATGCAGGAGTCGACGCCAGATTCCCGAATACCGGACCTACCGTAGCCCGCTGGATCCGTTTCTTCGTCGAATTTCCTGATCGTTTCGCGAACCAAATCGAAGAACGAATTCTGGTTTGCGTTCTGCTGACCGTAGCTACCGTAATTCGGCTGCTGTCCGTCGTAGTTGCCCATCTGTGGATAGCGATTGTAGCTCATAGGCTGCTGGTACGGACGTGCGTACGGACGCTGCGGATACTGTCGATATGCCGGAGAATTGATGTAGCTGCCGAAATCATCCAATCTATAACCGAAATATAGTGTTTGGAAGCCAAAGTCGAAATAGCGCAGTTGGTAGCAGTGCGCACTGTTAGACAGAACGTCGTAAGTTCGATTCCTGCTCCAAATATCTGTTTTTTTTTTTGTTTTAACTGTTACTTGTTTTTTGGCTAAAGAAACACAAAAACCGCTCTGGAAACAAGTAAAAAATCGCTGTGAGACCATAGCAAACAAATGTTGACTAAAAAAAAATCAATGACCCCGACGTGATTTGAACACGCAACCTTCTGATCTGGAGTCAGACGCGCTACCGTTGCGCCACGGAGTCACGAGCAATAGTGTCGCATAAAGAGGTTATACCTCGAAAACTCACTTTTGCGGCGCAATCTCCGCCGTTTCTCCATCGTTTTCGCTCTTCTCGGCGTTGACCACAAGAAGAATCGCGACCAGTGGGCCCAATACGAGATGACGCATCATCACAGCAGCACGAAGACGATCTGAATCTGCGCTGTCGGCTGCTGTCAGGAATTCGAGAGTCCCGCGCGCCCATCCTCTCCTCCTCCGCCTCCTCCCGTCGTCCTACCGGCCGAGTCGGGTTGTTTGCGATGTGTCAAAAAGTAATGCGCGTGACATACGATATCTTTGTTTTCTTGTCGCAGCGAAGTAGTGACCACCGGACGGAGCCTCTCGAGCAGCAGCTCGACTGGAAGCGCAAATACGTAATAATATGTATCGCGCGGGCACTTCAGACCCCGACGAGTAGCTAAACATCAGCATTTATCACTCTTCAAAGCGCAACAACTGGAATCATCCTCCTGAGTCGAATCGGTCGTTGTTTTCGACTCCGCCGGCACGCGTTCCTCCTCGATCGTGCGCACCGCGTCGATCGCGCTCGGGTAGAAATGCTCCTTCGGGACGAATTTGTGCAATTCGCACATCTCAAACAGCTCCCGCACCGCCGCTAAACGCTCCGCAATCACTCCAATTAGCCCAGAACACGCAACTTACACTTTCCAGCGACAAATGACACCAAAATTCCCCGCGACTCCAACTCCTCAAAGACGTCCTTCAGCATCTCGACTCCCGCGCGGTCAATCTGCGTAAATCCGGACGCTTCGATGATGAAATGCTTCAGGTTCTCTTTCTAAACGACTTGTTCAAGCAACAAACGCAAAGGCTAAAGTACCCCTTTAATCAAGCCAAGCGCCTTCTGACGGAATCTCTCCGCATTCAGGAAGACCAACGGAGCGTCGAATCGCATAATCACGAATCCCTCGCATTCTTCGAGCTTCTTGTAGCGTTTCTTGTCTCTGAAGAGTTCTGTCGACTCTACACGCCACATTTCCACCACTTGGGGACTGAAATCAGATGCAATGAGGGCAGGAAAACTGCAAAATAGACCTACAATTGAACTCTCATAATTACGGTCAACAGAGCGAACGCTATCGCCACCGTCAGACCTTCAGTGACGCCCCAGAGGAATGTGGTCCAGAAGCTGACCATCCACACAGCCTGAAACACCCGTTTTTCTGGCTAAATCAACGCAGAATCGCTTACAAAATCAATTTTGCAAATTCTGAAGATCCGCGGGAGCTCCTTTGGTTGGAACAACATTTTGTGAAGCGCGACAACGATCACAGACGCCAAGACAGACTAAAACCGTGTTACATAGGCATGCAGCGCTTGATTTACCATCGGGAGGTGATAGAGGAATTTACCGAAAAAGAGGATCATCGCGAGCATCACCGCTGAAGCTACGAGAGCGAAAATCTAGAAATTTAAGCTCGAAAATGACCAAAATGTAGAAAAGAACGAAACCTGCGACGTTGCACCCAACTGCGAGGATACGGTAGAGCGCGAGAGGCTCGCACTGCTCGGCATGCACTGGAAGAAGGCGGTAACCACGTGGATCAACGCTAGAGCGCGCAGCTCCTGCGCTGCAATAACCTCGTAGCCGTGTTTCTTCGCAAATCCCCGGCCGACCGAATAGGTGACGCCGTAGATGACAACGGCGATGGAAATCGAGTCGATCGCGATGCTCGGCACTAGAGAGAAGTTGGGAAGACGCGGAGTCGGGAATCCGGTCGGAATCAGGCCGACCACTTCGACACCGAAACGTTCATGTAATCCAGCGAGCCAGGAGACCACAGTAACCACGATTATCTGCAAAAGTGAGGCGATTACAGGCTCTGTGCAGGTGCATTCACGACTCACACAGACGAGCTCGGTGGGAGGAGGAATATTAGGGATTCCGAATGACCCCGGCTTGACGAAGACCTTCGAGGCGATCAGCGAAATGATCGTCAGAGCGGAGATTATGACGTCCGAGTAATTCGCGCTCGGAATCTGCTTGCAAACGTCGATGAACACCTGATTAATATCGCCTGATGTACACGCTCAAACGCGTTTCACTCACATAGATCAGCTCGAAGGCTCCACTGTAATCCTTGATTTTGAGACCAAAAAGCTTTGGAAGCTGCGAGGTGAAGACGTGACACGCGGCGCCGGTCGTAAATCCCGCGATCAGCGAATCCGACAGATAAACCGTGAAGATGTGCATCTGGAGAATGACCATCACCGCCTGAAAAACGTTAAATTGGCTTTTACGATGATCTACAGTAACCCACAAAAGCAATTCCAACGCAGAACGTGATCACACAAGCGAGGCTCACGTCCACCGCCTCCGAATCGGAAAAATCCACGAAAGTCGCGTTTTCCACGGCCACCAGGTTTCGGTGCTTCTCGATCGTCTGCCCGACCATCAACGCCGCTACCGCGAACACCCCTGAAACGAGCAAAATTAGCCTAGATCGATCGGAATTCCCGCATACCGAGCGCCACATGCTTGCAGGTTCCGAGCAGCGAGTAGAGAATCGTCGGGAAGAACGACGTGTAGAGACCGACAACGGCCGGAAGACCAGCGAGACTCGCGTACGCCATCGCCTGCGGCACAGAGAGCACGCATACCGTAATTCCGGCGATAAAGTCGGTGAGCAGGTCGGAGCGGAAGTCGTAGGCGGCGAGCCATTCGACCGGAGGAAGCCACGCGCGAAGACGCGAATTCCACGCTTCCTTGGTGCCAAATTTCCGGCGTAAAAACCGCGCGAAGAAGACTCGAAAGCCTGATTGAGGCTTCGAGTAGGCGAATTGCTCATCGAACGATCTCTGAAGTGAAGATTACGCGCTCAAATGCGAACGCGGATTGTGCAAACTTGATTGTAAGCGTCCCGGTCGATGCAAATTGCGACCGCCTCGTCTGATGACATTGTGGATAAAGGAATGCGGTTAATGATCTCACTCATCCGCTTGTCAAGACAGCAAATAGAAAAGGACAGACGATCTTCCACCCCCCCCCCCATTGAACAACAAGCAAAGTGTCAAACAAACTATTAAAGAAACATGTGAACATTAACATAAAACAAAAACAACAAGTCTCCCACTCTCCTCCTAACGATGGATCCGCAACTGCTTCGCCTGGGCATTCATCTCTTTTTCTGAGTAAATGAAGTAATCAGTGGCCTTGATCTCCTTCCTGAAAACGCCAGAATTTAATGGTGACACACTCTACGCAATATTTACTTGAGAGGGATCTTCTTTGTGGGTTCTGGATCAGAATCGGAATCAGACGACATCAAACGCTGTCGGAGACTTTCCAAACTGAAATAACTGAATTGATGAAAGAAATATCAAAATGAGCAAGTTGTTACCGATTCTTAGCGGAAAGTTTAGCATTTGAGGAGCTCTTGGAAGTCGATCGTTCACTATCCGACTTTAAAGCAGTGGAACATCTAAAACAAGCTCTTCAGAATATGCCAAGAGAGCCAAAATCGAGTATACCCAGTACACAAAAGAGGTCCGTCAGTCTGCGTTGACATCGTACGACGTTGCCGCTGCAACTTGCTCTTAGGCGGTTGGCGCTTCGGCTCGTATTCATCATCGGTGGTGTCCAGAATTTTCAACAATTCAGCTCTAAAATTATCAGAAATCTGAATTCTGCAATAAAACATGAGCTTACTTCTGTGCTTCGGTAAGTACACGCATCGTAGCACCAGCACCAGCATATCTTGGACTGAAAACATTCAAATTAGCCGAATATTTTAGTATTTGTTTGTGTGGACTTACGCGTTGCTCGAGCGCTGCGATGTGTTTCCAGATCGATATGACATCGTGAAGTCTGAAACAAAGAAACGTAGTTTGTACAAGCGACGAAGGACACGATGAAGAACAGAAATCAAAATCAATGTGACTGGACAGGGAAATCGCCGCGCTGTCCATCCTCACAAGACGCCGTGCTAGGACCACCACCAGAAAACAAATCAAAATTGAAATTCATGCAAAAACTTAGACGAACAGTATCAGTGGTCTCGAAACGATCGTAATTTTTACCTGCGCGAGTTAGAAATTCTTCGATTGATGCCTGCGCTGCGTCATTGTTACACGCTCCTAAATCCACGTTCACTCTCAGGGAAGATGCGACCATCACAGCAAGGCCGAGATGATCGCGTCCGCTCGCTGGACGCTCGAGCGATGAGCCGGCAATGGGACCAGACGACGAACACGGAGGCGGGCAACGTTCCGTCAGCCGCACTTTCTTCACCTGACACCGATGTAAGTCCCATCTGTATCTGCGTTTCCATACTTTCTCTCTTTCCCAGTCGCAAAGCCGTGCAATCAACGAAGTTGATTGTCTTGTCTACTCATATCTCAGAGAAAGCAATCCGGGAGTCATTCCGCTCGTCTTTCCGAACATCAGTGATCACGTGTACGAGTCAAACTCAAGTGTGGTAAGAACTCTCTCTGCCTTCTAACCTAATACCGATTGGTTGTTCCAGGACAGTGCCAAGTTCTTTTATCAAACGTTGGTTAATTCATCAGTTACGGACGACGCTCCTGATTCTGAAATGATCGAATATGCGGATGAGCAGGAGTCGGTGCCTGTGATCGAGAACATGGCGCATACGCCCAGTCCAGTCAGCGAGTCTCGCCACTACGATCGCAAACCCTCTTCGCTTTTGCTTGTGAAGCAGGAGCCGAACATCGATCCGCCTCCGCCTTTCGTTCTAGTCAACGAGCAGGACAACACCGACGACTCGATGGATATCACGCACGAAAACAGTCAGGAACCGACTCATGAAATCGCCGCCAACCGCATCGCCTGCACCATCTGTCACCAGATCGTCGCTCGTTCGCGCAACTGCTACAAGGCACACATCGCCAGCCAACATCTCGATGTCCCTTGCCCGTGCCCGTTCGCAGATTGCTCATTCGAATCAAAAACTCCTGCACACGTCGACAAGCACATTATCGTGAGTTTTTCAGCTCCCATGATGTTCTTTCTCATTGGTGAGCGCCTCCTTTCAGGCTGTGCACAAAACGAAGAGAAGCGACCTCACTGGAATTGAGAAAACAACATTGGCGGCGACCGTGGCGCATTTCGGTGAGAGCGTCAATCCTCTCATTCCTACTTATTTCCACGTTCTCCCGGTGGTTGCGCACATCCGCAGAGATCCAGTGAGTTACAACCTCCATTCTAATTTTTCATTTCGCATCTTGCAGTGCATCAAATGCGGTGGTCACTTTCCTACCTTACAGTTCAAAATCTACCACATCATATGCGTGCATAGGGACGAGAGCGATCGGTTGGTGCCTTGCATGGTGCATCGCTGCTCCAGTTACATTCCATTCGAAGCACTTATCCCCCATCTCGTGGTACAATTCTTCTCCCATTACCTCTCTATCGTAATGATCGATTTCAGAAGGAGCATCGAAAGACTCTTGAGGAGTTGAGTGACGCAGAGCTGCTGTTCTACAAACGTGTCCGCACAGTAGCGCACAGTGATGTCCGAAGACTCATTGGGCGCTTCTTCCCGGGCACAACAATGGGGGAATAGACTTTATTAACTCATTGTTACTGTTATCGCTCATAACTTGTTAGCTTGTCAATAAAACAACTTGTTTTTTCCCAATCCGGTAACCTACACAGAGTAAACAGCTTGAGGGTCTAGCTGAGCATGATCACGCCTTGCCTCATCTTCTTTCTAGGAGGCTCGCTCTTCTTCGCTCGCTCGTTGTCCAGTAGCGACGCATGGCGAGAAAATCGGTTGGTCATTCCGTTGAACGTTGACCGCGCCATCGAGCGATGTGAGTCATTCACGACAACGTCGGAGGCAAAAGGTTCAGGTTTCGTTTCTTTCAGGACTGCTTTCTTCTGAGGAATATCGCTGAAAAGACAACAGAAATTGAACTAGAGGAAATGTTGAACTTACGAGAAACTGAAATTGACTCTTGCGTCATTTCTGTACATCTTTCCGATCAGCGACTCCTGATGCGTTTTAATGGCCGCGGAAGGCGTGTGCTGTACGACGCGACGTAGAGAGCGCGAGCGCATCCCAGATGTTGATGGACCCGGAGTGTTCAAGAACGACATCGACATTGACGTGTCCGTGTTCTCATCTGGTGAGAGGATAAGAACTGATTGGTCCAACGCAGAAGTAACAGGAGACCGCGACAGCACCGGAGCTGCAGATGATCTTGGTTGAAGATGAGCGGCGTCTTCGCGATCGCTTCTAATCGATTTCTGCTTCTTCAAACGAATCAACTCAGAATTCGTGTTTCGCATCGACCGGCGCATGTCATCGTTTTCCTCGCGGAGCGTCTTAATCGCTTGTTCGTGATTCTGCTTCATGTGCAAATGCTGAGTGCGCATCATGCGGTATAACTCTGGGTCCTTGACTTGTCCATTCTCAATCAGATGCTCGAGATCACGCTCCGAGTGGTGACTCTCCAACACGCTTGCGTACCTAAAACGAATATATTAAAGTGGACCGAGAAGGAGAATTCTTACAAATGTGACGCCTCGAGCAGACGCCTAAGACGATCGCGTTCAGATTGGATCTTTTCAAATGACTTAACCTGTGCTTCCAGTTCACCAGCTCTGATCATGGCGATTTTCATGTTCTTCAATTCACTAGTCAGGTTGCGATTCTCCTTGCGAAGTTGGGCGAGCGACCGCGTTAAATCGGACATTTCCTTGTTATACATCGCCAGCCGCTTCCTCTGGTCGATATTCTCCGTCTCCAACTGATCCAACTGCTGATGTGAACGATCTTCGTCAAACTCCTGCATGTCAAGAAAGAGGCGAACCAACTTCTTCTGAGAAGTCTTCGCTCGGCACGCTGGACATGTGAGTGCGGATTTCTGCAAAAAGTGAGAAGTGAGGAGAACACGGTGCTCGTAAACTCACTATGAACCACTCTTTAACGCATTCCTCATGAAAAACATGACCACACGGGAGAGCTGCGGGTGGCCTTTCGGACGACACTCCCAACAGCGTCTGGCAGATCGTACAGCTCGGAGCCATGATGAGGAATTAGGCTCAGCTACTGAAAACAGATGAAGATAAGCATGTGGTAGATTGAAACGGGCTTTCAAAGAACTTAATCTCGATCTGCTTTCGCACAGAGAAACACAAAATATGATATAAAACCCACGTTTTGAATTCTGCAACGTTCCGAACGCCTGCAAATCGACCGCTTCCGCTCAAATCAACAAATCTAATAAGAAACAGGCGCGAAGTCGAGCCGAATGGTGAAAGGGGGCATTACATGCTCAGATCGACCACGCAAACGACCAATTCAGCAGCGAGAGATTTGAAAATATCACAGAAAAACGAACAAAACACGATTCAAAGACACAAAAATTGAAAATGCGCAAATTCCCGCCGGAGGACCACACACATCAATTGTCGGTGCGTTATGATACAATTTCTGTTTTTTGACTTCAACTTTCATTCTGCTTTTCATTTGGTTCTACATGCGAGCAATAAGATTAGAGAAAGATGACGCACTGAAAATAACTACGACAAAATGAATTTATTTGTCAGAATTCACAGCACATAATTCCCATCACAAGATTGTATCACAACGTTACATTTTGTTGTTGGTTGAAGATGTTCGCCTAGGATCGAACAGCGCAGCGCTAACTAACTGAAAAAACTGTCAAGTATCAAAATCATGGCTAAAAGCTAAAATACGAAAAAATGTGAAACTAAACTGTTCACAAGTGATGCGAACCATTGACCGTTAGGTTAAAAGTCTAACGCTCTACCGACTGAGCTAAACGAGCGCCCGTGGCCAGGGTTTCTCATCGCAATATAACGTCGTTGGGTCCTTGGTAATCGCTGCGGCGACTGTTGTTGACATTTCCACGCGCGTCCTACGGTATCGCCTGTCGCCGACATCCATTCAGCGCCGTTTTCAAAGGAAATTCCCCGCCGCGTACCGCCGCCGTCTCCTCGTGATTCGGAAAAGTGCGTCTGGAGTGCGAGGATCGTTTCGCAGACGGCGACAAACAGCTACCGTACACCCCTCACGCGCTAAAGACCATTCAGAAGAGCCGATCGGAGCGAAATTCGTGGCTCCTTATTCGAAGATGCTAGGTTAAAATAGAGCCGACAGACATTAAGAGCCGAATAGAAGCGTTGAGGACTCCGATTCCATCTCAAAACCATCACTCGACGCTCAACATGAACGTCCCGGCGCCGTTTGAGGAATACAGCAGCAGATGAATCAACTATGATGCTTCTGGCGAGTTCGCATTGCCAGCGACGGGTCGGCAGTGGCGCGCGACGGTGAACTCAAGACTCTCACCAGCATGCGACACTGCCAGCACGCGGTTGGCTGCGACGACTCAGCGCGAAAACAAGTCGAATGTCGTCTCTCTCCTCGGACAGAGCTACCGTACACCCCGCGTGTGGATGAATGTTGTCAACAACTTTGGAGTGAGCCGATCGGAGCGAAATTGTTTTCCCACGATCCAACGCGGATTCATTTGCATAATTCGCGCTCGTCTTCCTCGCACTTCGACTCAATCGCCCGCGGTCAAAGGGCGGAGGCGGCGACCGGCCGGAGCGCCGCAAACAGGCAGCTGCGAAGTTTGAATGAACGCTTGAAGAACCTCTGAGGTGCGGAATCGAGGTTCCAAATTCGTGACTGCAACACGCATTGAAGGCGCTCGCATGGGTCGCACGGGTTCAAACGTCCTCATTTCAACACTTCTGTGTCCAACTCGCGTCACCGCGTTTCAGCTAACTCTAGTTCGCTACACGTCACTATTGGATACTGTAGCCAACTAAGGTCTGCTAAAACGCGAGGTGAAACGAGTCCATCTAAACAGCTGAATTGATAGTAGGAGACAAAGCCCCATTGCTAGAGCCAGGGCGCTCCATCGTGGCGAGACTCGCAGACGCCGCGTTGCAACCAACGCCGTCGATTCACATCTGAAAGTCGTCAACCGCCGGAGTTGGCTCCAACGCAGCGTCACTCGCATCACTCGCTGAAGTAGCCAGATCTTCACCGATTTGACGCTCGCTGCTTGCGGTGTGTCACGTCAGCAGCTTTGTGCGCTCTGAATGATGGTTTCTGTGACAAATGAAAGCTGAAAATGTGGACTTCTCTTCTCGTCGAGTGCCGCATTGGAAGCCGCGTTTCAGCCAACCCGAACAGGTTACATGGACTGATATGACACTGTAGCCCGAACGGGATAGCTAAAACGCAGAAAGCAATTCGCGGTTGATCTCGGAGATCTTAAATGATTGCAAATGCGATAAATCGTCAGAAGTCAGATCACTTAACGTTGGAGATCGCGACATCCACTTTCTTCTCTCTGTTGGAAGCGGCAAGTGGGTACTGTAGACGTTGCCAGACGTTGTCGTGATCTCCCTCCACAGGCGCTGCCATCCAAACTTGAAAGCCGCGTTCCAGCTAACCCTTGATTGATACACGTACCACTTCTACTGTAGCAATCAGCAGTCAACTAGAACGCAGCGTCCAGTGGAATGAGATCGCCCAGCTTCGAAGACTCCGCCTTTGGAGATAATTTCTCTGATAACACGTCAAAATCACTGCAATCAGAGAAAAAACCTCAAAGGCGGAGTCTTCGGATGAAGCGCGTTGCCGGAACAATGAGCGAAGGTGCCGCGGTCGCAGAACGAAGCTTCTGAAGGCATCAGTATCGACCTAGAGGCATTCTACTGCAGTCAGATCTGCTGATTTCCAATTCCTGGTGGCTCTGGATTTGTTTCCAAATCAACCTGGCGAGTGGGGATCAGAGCAAAGGCGGAGGGATTGAGCGAGGGAGTAGGACTCGATGGGAACATGCTGAATGCAATGAAATACGCGCCTCAAGCTCGCCGTTCAACTCCAGTGCGCATAGAGCGCGGCTCCGCCCACCGCGGCGGTGTTCTTGGGGTCTCCGCGCCGCCCTTTTCGACTGCGGCGACCGTGTAACTCATCGGGAGCGAAGATCGAGAGTGCGCATCCATAGGGCTCCGGAAGAGCGTTTCCAATCCACTCTGATCCGGAGCTTCAAAGGCCGATTTCATCGATTGGCTCAATTTTTCCAGCCGTCTCTGTCGCGCCTTTGACCGCGGGCGATTGAGTCGAAGTGCGAGGAAGACGAGCGCGAATTATGCAAATGAATCCGCGTTGGATCGTGGGAAAACAATTTTGCTCCGATCGGCTCACTCCAAAGTTGTTGACAACATTCATCCACACGCGGGGTGTACGGTAGCTCTGTCCGAGGAGAGAGACGACATTCGACTTGTTTTCGCGCTGAGTCGTCGCAGCCAACCGCGTGCTGGCAGTGTCGCATGCTGGTGAGAGTCTTGAGTTCACCGTCGCGCGCCACTGCCGACCCGTCGCTGGCAATGCGAACTCGCCAGAAGCATCATAGTTGATTCATCTGCTGCTGTATTCCTCAAACGGCGCCGGGACGTTCATGTTGAGCGTCGAGTGATGGTTTTGAGATTGAATCGGAGTCCTCAACGCTTCTATTCGGCTCTTAATGTCTGTCTGCTCTACTTTTTAGCATCTTCAAATAAGGAGCTCAAAACCGTGAACTAGAGTTAGCTGAAACGCAGTGACGCGAGTTGGACGCAGAAGTCCTCAGAGGTTCTTCAAGCGTTCATTCAAACTTCGCAGCTGCCTGTTTCTGGCGCTCCGGCCGTTCGCCGCCTCCGTCCTTTGACCGCGGGCGATTGAGTCGAAGTGCGAGGAAGACGAGCGCGAATTATGCAAATGAATCCGCGTTGGATCGTGGGAAAACAATTTCGCTCCGATCGGCTCTTCTGAATGGTCTTTAGCGCTGAGGGGTGTACGGTAGCTGTTTGTCGCCGTCTACGAAACGATCCTCGCCCTCCAGACGCACTTTTCCGAATCACGAGGCGACGGCGGCGGGGAATTTCCTTTGAAAACGGCGCTGAATGGATGGCGGCGACAGGCGATACCGTAGGACGCGCCCGTGAAATGTCAACAACAGTCGCAGCAGCAGCGATGAGCAAAGACCCAACGACGTTATATTGCCATAGGAAACCCTGGCCACGGGCGCTCTTTTAGCTCAGTCGGTAGAGCGTTAGACTTTTAACCTAACGGTCAATGGTTCGCATCCCTTAATATGTACACATTTTCTGGTATTTTAGCATCGCAAAAGGGTGTAAGGGTGTGTTCCTTCAAAGTAACGCTTTGTTTCATTTAAATGGAGCTCACCGCAGCAACCAATCACTCATCACAAAATGTCAATTCGCACGACCGGCAGACTGGCGTCCTCCCTCGTCGGACGCGTTTCGCGGTCGCAATCGTCGCGTTGCAATCGGCTTTGTGGAACTGAAGTCTTCTTGATCACGACGAGAAGCCCGATTTCCACCCACTCCTATCTCGCAATGACCGAATTTGCGGCCAGAAAGCAGCGGAAGCAGCCGATCTACACAACGCAACAGGAGCGCGCGGAACGAGACGACGCGTACATCACTGCGTGTGTGGTCGTCGTCTGCGTCTATTTGGCGATTGCTTTGTAAGTGCGTTGCAGTGCGAAACGGATTCTTACAGAACGTTTTCAGGACTCTTCACTACCATTTCATGCGAATAGCGACGGAGAAACAGGAAAAGCGGGGGTTAAAACGATGAAAATAGGCTCGTTCAGACGCTGATTGGGCGAAGCTGCGTGTGTCGATTGATTTATAGAAAGAACGCATTCAATAAAGTGATTCTCTATCAGCCGCGTTGCCACACTTCAGAGGAAGATCGTAATTAGAGCGTCATCGGGGTCTTGGAGCGAACGCAGTACCCTGGCATCGGAAGTCCTCATTCAAACTTCGCCCTCTGAACGTCTGCACTCTCTTCGTCTCCTCGTTTCCGCAGACCGTAGCAGCGCTGCCCGATTGCGTCAGGTTGACGGAGTCGTCGCGGGAGCGCTGGCACGACGGCGTACCGCCGGCGGGATGTCGGCGGGATGCCCAAAAGTGCAAATTGCGCAGACGGACCGACGAATTCAAAAGTTTGATTTCGATCAAGACGGCAGTGAATGGTGAATGGCCACCAAGACAGCCAGAGGCTTGGGAAGAGCGACTCGCGATGCTCGTACCATTGAACGTTTCTCGTATGGCGGATACGAGGAGAAACGAAGCTCTCAAACAATGGGGTTTGGTGGATTCTCGTGCTTCTGGATTGTTTTATGCCACACTCGATGTTGTTGAGCGCTATGCCGTGTAATCTCGGTTGAAATAAAGCTTTTAATTTCCGTCTCCGTCGCCACTTTGTCGGTCTCACGATGGTGCACTTCAAGCGAGGTTCTCCTATAGTACTACAAACGATACTCAAACATCCTCTGCGAATTTTCGTTCAAGTGAACGAGGAGGTGCCTACTGCGCTGCGCTCTGTCATGGGAAGACAATTTCGGGGAAAACAGACGTGTTTGCGCCTTTCGTTTTGTGTCATGAGGTCGTTTCCACTCGCTCGCATACTGTCGTCTCCCATAGACGCCAAAAGCTGACTGAAAGGGAGCCATTTTAGTTCAAATTCGCGCTTTTTTCATCGCGGCCTACGGTCAGAACGCGGCAGTCGGGAGACGCGCACGCGTCGGGAATCTCGGGGGCGGAGCGCCGCGTCTCCCAGGTGGGCGCGTCAGGTAGGCGTTGCGCGTGGCGCGTCGCGTCCGCTTCGGGCATAAAACTGCAAATTCGGGCCACTTTCCGTCATTCGCCGTCCCGCCAGCCACGTCCTCCTCCAGTTCCTCGCTTCGCCGTCTTCAATCCGCCCAACTTCACTCTGCTCCCAATACCGTACTCCTCGGCCTTCTACTACCCTGTGTGGCGCTGTTTCTCTGCTCCGCCGCTCTTCCAGGGTTACCCGAACGGTGTGTGCTCTGGTTCAAGTTGCTCAACTAGAGCTCCAGGGGCGGGTGACCCTTGGAGAGTGCTGCGATTCCACTGTGCCACTCCGCTCTCTTAAGCTAGAGATAAGTGAAGCCACGTTGATGACTATGTCTTACAGTAATCCTCATGGTTCAGGTCTTCATTTGACTTCGCTCGACGGCCTTCACTACAGTACCCCTCGACGCGCTCACTGTAGACTAGATTCGGTGCGTGAAGTGGCTTCTATCTCTCTTAACGACTAAATTTGGTCCACTGTGGGCGCATCTGCTACGCAAGGGGTACTGTAGCCTTCTTCTCCTCTCTTGTCTAGACATTGGAGCTCCGGAAAGACGTCTTGATGGTGGACCGGAAGGATGCATCCCCGCGGCAGCTACCGTCTTATCCCCAATCTAAGTTCGCGCCATCACCAAATCTGTGACTAATTCGCCAATTTTAGGTCAATTTCGGCTGAAAATGCCTTGAAGAACATTCCGGTTTTGGTGACCATTTATTGCTCTCTATTGTGGACTACCGTAATGTGGACTACCCGCCCTCTACCTTAATCTCCTCGCTGATCGCATCAGCTTTAGGCGCATCAATAGACTTTACTTGGCGCATCGATAACTAAAGTCTAGGGAGGCCCTAAAGGCTGCTGCGACAGTCCATCTGTATTGCTCTACCGTAACCCTCTATTGTGGCCACTTTCCCTTGCAAGTACACGGATGATCAGAGAGAAATCGACATCTGCGCATCCGCGGTCTTGCGACGGAAGGTGGGCCGATCACTTCTTCACAAGATATCTACCGTAATCCTATTCCTATTCCCCGTATGGTAAGCGCGTCCACATCACGACGTCCTTGTGATCTTGGTGCTCGATCGTCTCAATCAGATCCATGGGATAACGCGATCGGAGATGGAAGGACCCTCTACCGCTACCGTACCTTTCGATATTCAGATAAGTTACCGTAGGACTCAGTTTAAGACCCTTAATCGAGTGGTTTCAGAAACTGATTTCTCCAAAACTCTCAATTTACAAACACGCATGTCAACATCAATCTACGGCTACCGTAATCGTTTACCATTATGACCTTCTAACATCGACGCTACTTAGCCTCATTCCCACGGGGATCTAGCATTCAGCGCACCTCATTGTGTCTTTGCAGTCAGTGCCAATGAGATTCTTTGACTGCTAGATCCAGCTGGGTCAGAACGGCGTGGAAATATCGCTCGCTGCATGCAGAAGATGAGTTCTTTTCCTCAAATTCGTTGAATATCGATTGTCGTTTAGGGTTTACGATCTCATCAAACATCCACAACTGCGGCGCTCTCCGGTGTTTGCCTTGAAGTTAGCGACCAGCGGCGACTCTATTCTGGTCTGGGACAATAGGGTCGCTTGTGGTTGCAAACGTCGTGGTGTCACATGTGCCAACTTGTCTTCGAATGACGTCGAGGACGTGATGCATCGAGATGCAGCCGGTTGAAGCTGAACTTGATCCGCATCTTTCACAGTTCTAGGATGATCCCTACTGCTTCTCCTCATCCAATCCGACCTCGCCCAGCGCCACCTTCTGTTGCTGCTGATCGTGTTGGTCAACTTCAGGTACTAATATTGTCATCTGCAACCGACGGTGTCGACTGAGAGAGGAAGGAACCTCCGATGCCCCGCGACCATCAACTGCATCCCTCGTTGTCACTTTCACCCGGAGCTTCAAACATAAATGAAAGTCGTTTGAACGTAAGGGTGGGAGCGACAAAGGCGGAGAACGCGGATGAGCGCCCTTGCAAGGCGGGTGGTCCCATTGGGCCAACTCTCGAGCTGATAGTCAGATTCTCGAACTACGGCTAAGGAGTTATCCCACTGGGGTCGCTTGTGATTAGCCGCCCAGTCATCTTCCTCATCTCCGCTTACTACTGTAAAGGTACACATCGGTGGATTGGTCGTCGCTTTTGGCTCCTTTTTGTTCAGGCTACACTCGACCGACTTCAGGCGGAGAGCCACATCATCAGTTTTGTGTTTCAAGTCTTCCCTGCGAGACCACCTATCGTCCTCCAAGCCAACGTCTGGCACCACGCGACTTGCGCGGTCGTCTCGAGTTCCTCGTTCCGCGCGCACAGATTTTGGTGTAACGAGACGACGAACCCGAGACGAACGCGGATCTCGAATCTCCGCGTCATTCCGTTGTCGTCGCCGCGTCCTCTCGTGTCAAACTAGTTTCAGTTGTTAGGCATAACGACGACGATCGGCGACGACGACTGAAAGGACGCCGCTTCATGAGGTAGGACAGCAGTGACCGTTGGATCATTCTGCGACGGATGGTTCTTCATGTTTCACGACTGAGATTCCTCGCTCGTCCCGAGTTGCTTTGTTTGGAAACTCCGCAACGAGAAGTTACCGAACTAATCAACTTGAGACGGACCAGGATCTTCACGGTCTATTCTCTCTATTTCGATTACTGTAGCTGCTCGTCCTTATTTGTTGTCCCTCTACTCTGATTCGCCGCCCTTCTGAACTCACTGAAAGGTCAGTTTTAGATTAGAATATGAACAGTGATTGTTTGATTTTCAGGCTCACTCTACCAGTTCATTCATAGTTTGTGTGTCCGTCCGTCAGTCAGCGGACGACAAAGCCATCTTTCAATCGTCATCACTCGGGGCACGAAGTCAAACGTGTGATATCGACTGTTTGGCTTCGAGCACTAGAGCGATGAAGGCTGAAAACGAGCTTTCAGTGCGTGCGCGGCGTTGAGAATTAGCCAGATTTGTGGCCCTCGATTGCTGTTGCAATTCAGGAGTGCACAGATTCATCGATGGTCGAGCCGCCCGTAGTACTGTGCTTGACTCCTCTGTACCCCAAAGAACGTCGTCAATCGTTTCAACTTCAAAGTGCAAGCGACGAAGCACTGTTTATTGTTTATCATGCGTGGATTACTGTAGAAAGTCTCTATTAATCACTTTCCAGGCCTGCTCTTCAAACGTCGTTTCAGTCGTCGTCACTCGGCGAACAAAGTCAAACGTGTGATTTTGATCGTTTAACTCTGTGCACCAGAGCGATGAAGACTGAAATCGAGTTCGCATTTTGTGTGGAAGAGATTAAACGCAAGTTTCCCACCAGATTCAGCGCTCTCATGACGCATTGTTGCATTTAGGCTAGGATCACAACCTCCTCATCTCGGTGTTCTCCGCTCGTTGGGATCTGAACAAGCATCTCTGTGCGCGGAATTCACAGCTTTCTGTTTTGTGGTCGCTTTCGACAAGTGAGAAGAGAGGTGGATTACTGTAGGATTCTACTGATTGTCACGTTGTCTATCTGTGCCAAGTTTTTAATAAAGTAAATCGATTCAATGGAATTCGAGCGCAATTGGAGAAGAGAGCGCGTTGTTATCGTTCCTCACGCTGCACCTTGATGCTAAGGGTGCCAGAGGCTCAAGAAAGCGATGACGCTACAGTCATCAATGTAGCGTCTTTGTCCAGCGTTTGAAGTTCCACAAGTGCTCTCTACTGGCGGCGGTCGCTCTGCGCTGAATGAAGCGCCGCTCGCAGCAGCTTCCCGGCGCTTCCTCATACAGAATCTCAATCCGTGCGTGCTTGTATCAGCGCTTGTAAGAGAGCAGCGTGCGCCGCGATGTCCGTGTCCCTTTAAGCGCACTTCTTTATGAATGGGTCGAGGCGTTCCGCGTTCAAAATCGCTTCCGAGGCGATCAGAAAACGACAAAACAGCAGCCAAGCACGCGTTGATCAGAAAACTACCGTTTGACAGCCGGAAACAACACATTCTTTATCCCTTGCGGACGGACATTAAACAATCGATTTGCATTGAAATCAGAATCCGTGGATCTTGCAGAGATCCTCGCGGACGATTTTGGTGCTGACAAGCAGCTCCTTCACGTTCTGCCGCTGATCTCCGGTCAACTGGATGACGTCGCCGTGCTCGGGGTCCTCGACGATCGTTCCATTGCAGTTGTACTTCTAGAAATCGAGCTTTGCAGCCAAGTCAACTCTAATTTCTCACCTTCTTGAGGTAGCGGAGCATCTTGCTCAGCTCGTACTGCTCCGGAATCCCCGCAACAGTGGTAATCGTCTTGCGGCCGTTGCGCTGCTGGATGCGGATGTGGCAGAAGGCCTGATTGTTGCCTTCTTCCTCCTCGAGTTGCGCGAACGCGTCTGGATGCGAGAACGGTCATAGAGAGGAGGGGGAAATGGGGCTTACCGGCGGGTTTATTCAAGTTTTGAATCGTGGACATGGTGATGTCGGTCGGTTTGAAACCGAATGGAGTTGAGACGCGCGTTTATGGTTTCTGAGGTGAGTGAAATGTGCGAAATTCACACATTTTTCGATAAAAATTAAATGCGATTTTGCGTTGTAAGAGTCGAGCTTTAACGCGCCTACCGTAGTTTTGTGTAAATTCGCAAAATTGCTTTGTAGAAGAGACCTACAGTAAGCCGAATTCGAGCGCAAAGCTCACCTTCCCAGCCTGTCCTGTACAGAACGCCGTTTGTCGACGACAAACGCACTCGCAGCGACGTTTCGGTCTCCGCAGCAAAACCGAATTGCGTCGACGGTGGCAGCGCCACGATGAAAAAACGTTCGGTCGACGGCGGACGATCGGCGAGCGCCGCCGCCGCCTAAAGTGCAAATTTCCAGACAGAAAAGGCGCCAAAGACGGAAGTCGAAGTTTGATTTTTGAGCGAGATAGAGGGAACGAAGGAGAAGCGAGAAGGCGGACGGACCTTTGAAGTTGCCGACTCTGGGACACCGGAAGAGCGATTTCCGGTCTACGTGGACTTGCATAGAGAGAGGAAGAGCATCACGAGGTTGAGACGACGATGGATTGCGCAGATAGTGCACTCCGGTGGACAGAAGTGGTGTCTTGAGCGAAGCATGAAGGTTCATTTGAGATTGATAAAGTTCTAGACGGAGCTCTTTCAATTCTAGAGTTTACTAAAGACTGGAAGAGCGCCTGAATGTCCACAGTTGCATGCTAGTGGCGGTGATCTCACAGAATTGTAGGCACTCGTCTTGAACTTAAACTTCAGTTTGCAAAATGTCCTTCCAACACTTGGGTCATGAATCACATCTGAGCTACGGTCCATCTGACCAGAGAAAAAGCCATTTTAGTTCAAATTCGCGGTCTTTTCATCGCGGCCTACGGTCAGCACGCGGCAGTCGGGAGACGCGCGCGCGTCGGGAATCTCGGGGGCGGAGCGCCGCGTCTCCCAGGTGGGCGCGTCAGGTAGGCGTTGCGCGTGGCGCGTCGCGTCAGCTTCGGGCATAAAACTGCAAATTTGGGCCACTTTCCGTCATTCGCCTTCAGCCCGATGCTCTCACCAACCGCTCCCACTCGCCAGCTCCTCTTCAAGCCACCTGGAAGACTTGTCGGCTCGTCACTAGACTACCGTGAGATCTACCGTAGTTTGGTGCTTTCTCAGTGTCATCCAGAGCCAGCGCTATCTTTGGTTCTGTCCCCATCTGAATAACCTTGAGGCGCCTTTCGATTGATTAACGACGCTTCAACGGTCATTCCGATGGTGTCCGTCTGTAGAGACTCTCCATATTCTCAGATCTTCAGCTACACGCCCCTCAAACCCTACCGTACTTCTTTTCTTGCTTGCTACTCAGGCTGCCACCATCAGAACAGACGTGGAAATGTCAGTTTTGACTGCGCACTGACACCTCCACGACTGTTTCGACGGCGGCAGTCGACCGCTGACCAGATCGTCTTCTACAGCCTCCAGAAGTTAAGTTAACTTCCCCACTTTGACCTCCACTACTTTGGCATTTTCAGATGCCGCTTAGCTGCAACGGATCCACAAACCTACTCCTACCTCCAGCTAGGTGGCCCCAGTCAGTCTACTGGTTTTATGTAAGTTAGCATTCGGTTACTTACTAAAACCGGTGAACTATCTGGGGCCAGCTGCTTCTAAAGGAGTGCTTCTTGCCGTCTGTGGAAGGATCTGCCGGTTGATACGAGGTAGATGCGTTTTTAATCAATACGATTAACGATTTTCTGTCTTTAGGCAACCTCCGACTACCATATCGACTAGAGCGCAATTGTGAACGCTGCTCATTGAAGTTAAACCCAGAGCCTTTACAAATGACATCAAGGAGTTCATTTGTGATCGCTTGGGGTTAACGTCGGTGAGCGCGATTCTCCCGCCACTCGTCCTGGAACGCTTCAGCGTCGTCTTTTCCTCATAAAGAGATAAGTTCGGTCAACGCGTCAACGTTTCTTCAAATTTCCATTTTTCAGGTTCTCTGGCTTCCATCGTTGTCCACCCTCATCAAACTGGACCTGTTTTTGAGGCTAATGATCAGGCTAATGAGTGGATTGATCGTCTTGGCGAGAGGAACGACTTCGCTGAAGTCTACTGTAGCATCGAACTAATAGCTAAGCTTGATTAATGCTTTTAGTTCCGTGCACAGGAGACGTCGGCGAGGTCACTTCACGTGGACCTGATCGTTTGTCGTCTGATTGGAATCGAGCATAAACCAATTGCTTTGGTTTCAGTTGCTCAGTCGAACATTCTTGATGCAACAATGACGGATCGGTAGCGGAAGGAGCGGAAGGAGGAGCTCACTGGGGTCAGCTAGAGTTTTGAAGAAACAAGAAACCCGAAACTCGTTTCTCCCACAACTCTCGCCGACTCCGGTGCGTTGAAACCCGCTGTCTACCGGCCGCATCAAGCTTGCTGGCTCAAATTGCTGTGCTGCCGTAGCTGACGTTGATATCACTGTTTCTCGATAAATCACGATCCAAGGTAACATGTGCTGTTAGTTCAACTTTGAGAGATTTTCCTCCGATTTTAGGCATCTGGCAACAATGCCACTTGTCAGTTGGTGTCACCATTTGGCGGACCTTTAGGCGTTAGACTGAATAGAGGACTAACGACCTTAATGTCTACCGAATGGCGTCATCTCCTGCGACTCTCGCCGCATCGAGTCTTCTGTGGGCCTCTAGAACCTCTGGGCGTCATCATCTGTTAACACCAGGATTTAAAAGTCCGTTTATGATCACTTCTAGATCCCAGCGTTGACAGATGACGGCGGCCTGTGGGGTTCCCCGGCTGCTCACAGCCTTATTCTGCTGTATATCTATTTACGCCAGGCTTTAGAAGGCCTAAAATAGGAGCATCACGATGAAACTGACTGTGAGTTGATCTTGACAACCTGATTCGATTCAATTTCATCCATTTTTAGTGAGTTGATCTTATTTCGCATCGCCCACCTGAGTTGACACCGTCAGGTTGACCCTGAAACCGTAGTCAGATGACAGTACTACAGTGGCCCGGTCATCTCAATGGTGTCATCTCTCGTGAGGCTTGCAGACTCGCCAATAGGATGAACTCCCCTCTTGACGCTCTACAACACAAAGAGAACAGAAACTGACTCCATCAGGGCGCATCTCGGCTGCTCAGTCAGAATTAAGCACTTTGTAGGCGAATTGTGCCTCGATGGCGTCAGATTCGTTCTCCACTCGATGAAAAGCTCTTCGATCCAAGGTAATCAAGTCAGTTGCGATTCTCAAGAGCAGATTTTCCCGGCATTTAGGATTCTCTGGCCGTCATTCTTCTTCTGGGTTGTCAGTCAGTCTTCGTCATCTTCTTCCGCCTAGCTGAACGCGATCATCTCGTTCATGTACGCGGAAGCGGACGACGAAGGCTGGCCTTCCAGTCCTCGTCTTCATAGCGGATGGCGCCGATTGGTCAACGTTTGCTTCTCCAGTTGGAATTCTTGCACTGGGAAGCCAGGGTGGACCAATTGGCGCCATTTCCTGTATAGTGCCTGATCATCAATCAGCACAGCTCCGCAGTTGAATGGAAACATCGATCTATTGTTGGTGCGTCCTTCCTTCAATCCTCAATCGACTGCTCGGCCTCCGATCCTTATTACGCGCTCCCCCGTGATCAAACATGGATTTGATTGTCGTCACGCGGAGAGTGTTGCAATGAAGGCTGGAGAGCCGCTCTCCTAGCAGGTACGGTAGGTGTCAAGTCTGTATCGGTCGTCCACGGCGCTTCAGCGGCCAAGGGCCACTATTTCAATCAGTTCGATTCACTTGTTTGCATGATGCCCGTTTTTAAGTATAAATCGTTTCAAAATCAATATTTTCACCGTTTTCAGACCTTTTTCGACGTAGTTCGTCCTACATACCTCTAAAAGTCGTATAGTCTGTCAACTCACACGACCTTCCACCTCTCTCTCTCCACGATTACTCATCTTATCCGCTGCCGCCTCTACTTTCTAGCGTCCGCCCAGAAGCGCCGATGAGTCATGATCGGTAGTCGCTCCCGAATCTCGTTATTCCATCGAATCGCCATCAAGCTGAATGCCTCTCCACCGCTGCCGCTCTCCTCTCATCGCGACTGCCACGCGCCCGACCACACGTCCAAACATCTCCCGTAGCCTCGACACCTCAATTAGTCGTCGTCTATTGAGATTCATGGCTTTGGGTGATGTTTTGGCCTCTCGGTCGGCGGCATCTGGCGCAGCGCAGAGCCTCTCAGCGGCTTGCGAAGAAACTTGTTTGTACTGGAATTCACTGTCAAGTACCACCGATTTCTTTGCAAGCTGCTGGTAGGCTCCAATGGACTCTCAAGGCTTTTCTGACCTCCGAAGCGGAGCGCACTAGCAGCCAACACAGAGAATTGTCCTACTGGAAGTTGGAAAGTGGAACTCTTGTCTGCGTTAGCTGCTTTTGCGCTCTTTTAGCGCCTTTTTCAGAGTTATTCCTATTGTGGCCTAGACTGGCTGTAATCAATTGACGGACTCAGATGAGCCAGAATCGTATAGTTCCACTCCAACTGCCTGTTTTCGACCCAATCGCTCGCATTACTCACCCGTTTCGGTTCCCCTTTGTGATCCAACTCATCCAGTTCACTTCATTATTCACTCGCCGCCGCCAGAATCCCGACTCGTCCACTCGTCACCACTCCCTCTTTGTGCTTCAAGCTGTGATGCGATGATTCAGTTTGGTGAACAACGAGCGAGTGGTGAAGGCTGGACGTCCGCCTCCACGTCCCATCAGCGGCTAATGGTGCGAAGTACTCCAACTTGAGCTCTCTAAAGTTGAGGATTTCCCATTGTTAGTCGCTGTCGGGACGCGATTGCCGTCAGCCGAACGCTGCACGCCTCTAGAATGTAAGATTGCTGTCAGTTCATTCAAGTGGCGGAATTTCGCTTTCAGATGAGTCATCATTCGGGGATCGAGATTCACTCATCGGTTCAGAGAACTCAATTCGCATTCTAACGTCAGTCCCTGGCGCAATCAACGCGATCTCTCTTTCCCTGAACGACGGAAAACGGCGACGTGACAGCGAGGCGCCAACTCCTTTGGCCCACAACGCGGAGCGCGCAGTCGCGCTGATCGCGCTGATTTGCATAGACCGCGACACAGCTGCACGTCGTCCTGAGAACAAAGACGCCGAGTTCAATCTCGGTGTTGCCGCATTGCAGTCGCTGTGCCGAGAGACTTGGATTCTGAATTACGAAAGCGGCGGCTGATTGTATCACGAGCTTTAAACAGAGCGCCGAAAGGAGCGTCCATTGAAAGGCGGTCATGAAAGGAGCCGCATTTAGCGGGCGAATCTTCTCTTCGTCCACCTCAAAGCGATCAGACGCCGTTTCGCAACTCAAACCATCACACCACTCACTCACAATCAGTGACGCCGGGTCTCACAGCGAACGGCGCCACAGCTGTGTTTTGAATTCCTGAATCGCCTTTATGTCCCTCCGATGCCTTTCTCTCTCCTCCGTTCACCCTCGAATTCAAATTTCCGCTCCCATCGTCCATCGCAGCTGCACCGCTTTCCCATGCAAATCAGCGCCGCCATTTGGTGCTACCGTATTGCCACCGCCGATCGCCTCGTTCCCACCATTCAAATCGCAGCGCATGCGTAAACAGCTTCGATTCTTCTTCGAGAAGAAAGGAGAAAGAGGAGACGACGTTCCCAGAATCGGCAGCCGCGCGGGGAGTGATCTTCGATGGCCGCTGCGTGACCCCGAGTGGGCACCGGCTGGCACCAGCGCCGTCGTCAAGCCAGCTGGCACAACGCCAATACGTCCGTCTAAGGTCAGCAGCGTTCCCTAATGAGACGCGACCTCGGTCAGGTTGGAGAAAAGCTCGACGTCAGGTTGTCATGCTGTAGCGTTGAATTAACGCCGTTGGGTCTGATTTAGGGCTCGTCGGTTGAGTCGAGTTCAGACTCTCCAGCGGTCTTCAATCAGACTCCGCGCCGTTTCGCGTCTTCGCAAATCGCCGCCGACGAGAGGCCGAGGGCTTCAGCCTACGGATTACGGTAGGTCTAGTCG
>MQUG01003608.1:0-11685 GCA_007213375.1 Steinernema feltiae | reverse complement strand
CTGACGACTACAGTGGAGACGAAATGTACTTTTCGTGAGGAAAAAGGTGAATTGAATAAGGTGAATATAGTGAAAAACATTCTATTAACTAAATGATATCTGACAATGTTCTGAACAGCTGTTCTAAAGCTCGCTTTGCACAAAAAACCCAAAGCGGTGGCAGTTTGATATCCGCCGAATGGAGGACGCCAATATTTTCAGTAAAGGTGGAGATGAGAGAGTAATCATCGCTGGAATTCCAACGCTATCGGTACCGTCCCAGTTTCCCTCATTTTTCAGTTTTTCGATTCTTAGATTCTCATTCTGTCCATCTTCTTCAACGCACTCTCCATCTACTTTGTGCTGACGGCGAAATCGTTGCACAGCTTCTTTGCAACGATTCTCGTCTATCGGTCAATCTGTGATGTTTTCATCAGCTCCGCTATAACGTTTTTCTGGTTCTGCACTGTAATGTAAGTTTAATTTTTCATAAATTCTGAACGCTCAAAGACCATATAGGTTTGCGCACTTTGTAAACAGGTGAATTGATCATATTTTGAGCACGTACAGAGAAAGGCCACAAATTGGAAAATTCTGATTTCACTGAAATTTCGCACAATTGTAGGCTTATGTGGTTAGGTTTCTTTGAGAAAAAGGCACACAAAAGGTCACAGGTTTGATCCCCAGCAAACAGTAACAGTAATACAGTCACTTTTTGCGCAATGCTGCATTCTTAAATCGCTAAATCTGAGCGCTTCTGGAATGCTGTGAAATTGATCTCGTTGAGCTTCTGCACAAATAATTTAAGTTGCTCGTAAAATGTTCTATTATAGCGGCTAAAAACTATTAAAGTTAGCTGGAGATCAAACCTGTGACCTTGCGCGCGCCCTTTTCTCGACGCAAATCTAATATGGACAACAAGTACTACCACATGGACCTACAATTGTGCTCTCAATTCCAGAGAAATCGGAGTTGTTCCCTTTGTGACCTTCTTTTGTTAATTTAATTTAAAATTGTAAAAAATTTCTTTTCAGACGCTATTTCCCGAATGTCTACGCAAATGTCGTAATATCTTGCACTGCGGAAATATTCTTAACGCAAGCCTACATGCTACACGTCACCGCTTCAGTGAATCGCTCCGTTGCCATCTATTTCCCGATCAAATACAGTCAGATCTATGGGAACTGGGTGGTTCGCGTCTTTTCCCTGTTTGGCACTACAGTACTCTCCATTGGCCTTGTGTCACTTCTTCTAATAGGTAGGACGTATTCAAATCATCTCCACAAACTTGAATTCATATAGATCGATGTGCATTGTTGGTATGGATATTTGGCCTTACGAATTTTGGCACAAACTTGTGTGGGTATGAGCCCAGTCTCGGTTATGGAGTCGAAGTTTTCTGGCCATTAGAATTGTTATCGGTCGCTCAACAAACGCTCTGTTTTGCAGCCGTTGCTATTGATTTGGCTACCCTTCTCAAGATCCTACTGTTATCGGTTTGTTTTATTCACAAATTAGGTTGGCGAGGATCTAAGAAAGACGATTGTAGACCGCTGATGTCCCGTAACAGACATTTCGCTAGCAGACACTTTGGTAACAGACTTGAAAAGGCATGTTGCGTCCTGCGAAGCCTTGTAAGCCAATGAAACTAAACCCAAAGATCCCCAAAAAACACATGCCTAAGCCAAGTTTAGCGACGGTTCGTCTTGCAAAGTACTGACTGTTACCGAAGTATTTGTTAGCGAATTGTCTGGGCACGGCTCAGTATCCGTGTGCTCAATACGGCATTTTGAGCCAGACAAAAGCCCCTGCGGCAGCTCCTAGCTTTAGGCAGTTACGGTATGGTTAGCTTAAAGACGAACGGCCCTTTTTATAAACAAAATTGTTTTAGAAAAGCGCACAAAGCGAGACGAACAAACGAAATATTCGATTCTTTCTTCAAATATTCACTCAAAATGCATTTCTCTGCGTTGGAGTTCTGTCTGGACTGTTCTACCCGTACGACGCCGAGGAACATAATTACTTTGCGATCTACTGGTACACGGGCTTTTGTACAATTTGTCGTTTTTCGTCAACAGGTTTGTGTGATGTTTTGAAGGAGTGATTTGGGAGAAACTTAATTTCAGCGTAACGTTGTTCATCTTCAACAAAGAAGTCCGTCAAGCCATCTGCGGAATCTTCAAACCTCCGACAAAAGTTACATTTGCAGTAATGAGATCTAGTCCATAAAGTTGTAGACTATTAGACGAGGTTAAGAACAGTGGATTCAGTAGGATTTGATGGATTAGATCACCGGAGAACGGAAGACCAAAACGGAAGAAATGCGTTTCCAAACGTTTCAAAGAATGACATAAAGCACATGCTCTGAATTCGTAATGCGCGCAGAGAGGCTTTGTATGAAGGCTGCAGCGAGCTGGAGTCAAAGTTAGAAGAGCCAAGGTCAAAATCACTGTTAGCCCAGAGAGAGTACCTGTAGACCAGCGCGCTATTTATGCTATCATTGTACGGTCATTCACTGACTGCGAATTATGATGTTGGCTGTTCTCTGGCTATCCGGCTGTTTCACGTAATTCTGGTGGCATGAGCTCATATAGAGTATAGATTAATAGCACGGAAGTGAGAAATCACTGCGCAAAAAATGCGATGCCAAAAACGAGGGCCCTGAATCGGCTATCTAAGGTGAAAATCACGCAAACTAACGCGTTTTTTATTCTGAAAAATAAAAAAATAAATTTCTTGCCAATTGCCCTTGTCTGTACGTAGCGCTTAGCACTATTAGCCTGTCACTTAGGTCGCTGTGCCCTAGGAAGCTTGGTAAGCCAAAAAACTAGGCAGGGCAGTAAGCTGATGAGGTTCAGTGGCGTGGTTCCGTTCACGTCACACTTATAAAATCTGCATCGCGCTATCTGCACACCTTCCCTTCTATTTGATCAGCTTTCCTTTGTAAACAAAGCAACTCAATGCAGCAATGAATTCTTGTGATTATTATGTAGCATCCTCTTTCCTTCGCGGAAGCACCTTTATCGGGCTTTCTCTTCTTCTACGATCGTTCGCTCGCGATAGCAATTGTTCCATGCGTCACGATGAGTGCTTCCAACTCGCTCTGCTCTTTCGATCGCTCATCAAAGGACTTTGACCCAGCGGATCCGGATACCGGCTCGCGCGAGCCATTGAAAGGTATTCATCTCTTAGTTGACCCGTTTATGGCGTATTTTATTAATTTAGAGACCATCTCTGAGTGCGTTCAATGCCCAAAATGCAGAAAGGAGTTTGAAGTGGAGGTGGAGGTAAGAATTCAGAGTACTCTGTTTGAACTAAAGCCTCCGTTCAGATGGAAGTGAGATCAAAGAGCGCCAATAGAGCGCTGGCACGTGAGCAAGGAACGCAGCTCGACGCTCAAGCTTGCGCTCTGAATGAAGCCTCGTCGTTTGAGCCGACCTACTCGTTTGGACATTGCGAGAAAGCGTTGAAAGTCTACACGTTTGAATTGTATTGAAATACTTCAAAATGACAATAAAATATCAACCAATGTGGTGTTCAGTCCAGGCTCGGAACGTGCTGCACACGTTGTCGCGGTGGTTACTGTAGGTGACACCATGTGACGCCAAAAACTGCTTGAAGCTCGAGTAATCTTCATCGCATAGCAGATAGCGTCCGTACAACTTGACCGCCCTGCTATAGCCCTGAAACTTTCATTAGTGAATGGGCAATTCAATGCAACTTACATTGTCCGCCAGTCGACCGCCGTGAGCTGGGCCTATCCCTGGCATCTCTTCAACGGACGCGCCGTTGATTTTGTAGAGATAGAAGCTTTCTTTCGACATTTTGACGGAGGTTCGCAGTGCCACAAACGAAGAAAGGAGTGCAGCGAGAGAGAAAACAAAGTGATGTTATCACCAATCACATGTTTGTGTGCTTCCACAGAGCGCTGGGGTCGTTTTCCAATCGTTCCCTGCACATCCTAGCTGCACATCAAAGGGACGCAAATAGTAAACAGTGAAGCCGATGAGTCAGCGATTCCAGTTGCGAGTCTACGTAAAGGCGCGTCAATCGCGAGTCAGAAATTCTGACATGAATGTGCGCGCACTGTGATCTTTCGCACGTTTGCCTCTTCACTGTCAGGCGTGTATTTCGAGACCTTCTTGACTTTTGCAAAACTCACCGCGCAAATGATTTGATTTAAGCCAAGACGAACAGTTTTGCCGACTCACAACCCCTCATGACCCCATTCGAGATACGGTCGATTCGCCGACCCGACTGGACTCATTTCTCTTTGTAAGTCGGCATCACTGATCAGGAAGATCGGGCAATGGTTTTGATCCCGATTTTGATGTCGCTGCAGTAAATCAGTAATTCTGTCAATCAGCACATTCTTGTGCCTCTTGAACAGCAGTGCGCCGGCAGAATCCGCCGATAGAAACTCGCCCTCGCCTGCGGTAACCGTTGATGGAGAGAAAGAGAGAGAACAAACAAAGTGCCCTTATCACCAATTACTTGTGTTTGTTCGTCCGTAGAGCGCGAAAACGTTCATGTACCAATCAATTTTCCATTTACATCTGACGGCACTCCTAGCCGATCATGACGTCCCTCCCAAACGCCAGCTTCTGTCCCGGATGCAAGCGCGTCTTTCAAAACGCCCTGCTCCTTCCCTGTGGACACTCGCTCTGCGCCAAGTGTTTCGAGAAGCCGGATGGAGATTGTTGCGCCGTGAACAGCTGCGGGAAACGCGTTGCGTACCGTAATCAAGCGGTCGAGAACAAGACGCTCAATGGTAGGATTGCGTTGAGGTTTGTTCATCTAGTTTAGAGCTTCAGAACTGGTTCTTTCGTTGCTTTCGATGCGGCGTCTGGGCGTCTCAGAAAACCAGATCAAGAAGAAGAAGAAGGCGACAATTGCATGTACGAGCTGCAAAAATGATTTCGACATTGTCCTTAAGGTTTGGTTACGGTAATTGCGATGCTCTATCAATCACAACGCACCTCAGATTACGGTGAAGGAGAAAACGGTTGAAAAAGTTGTCCCCACAGCGCCAAGCGAACCGCTACAAGCCGAACAACTGAAGAGAACAGTCCCCAGGTAAGCGCTACCGTAACCCAAAATCAGGAATCCACTTTCAGTTCTTGCAGCCACCGATTAATCCCGCGTTCATCACCCCGCCTTCCTTGACACCACCACCGTCCCCTCCAAGACCAACACCGAAGCCATTCGACCAGGACTCGAGTATTAGACAAAAGAAACTGACGGACGTTCCCGGGATTGGAGCGAACGAAGTTGCCGCCTTTGAGGTTTGAGGTCTTTCAGTGTACTCTGGAGCGCTAAATGCGGTTTTATAGAGGAAATCGATCAGAAACGCCAAGATGTTGCTCGGCTACTATCTAGACTGCATGAATCAGAACAAAGGAAACTTTCTCCGCTCGTTGAAAGAAGATTTTGGTCTGCCTGAGGAGCGAGCGAGATCTTGCTGCGAGGCGATCAGCGCTTTCTCTCACCGCTTTGTTGCTTATTAGAGGCGTCTGAATAGGGCCGATTGGACAACGCATCGGCTGAAAAATTGCTTGAATGTGTTTATTTCAATAAAGAACGGGATTTTGAAACTTGCGAATGTCGGATTTTAAACACCTCCTACAATAAGAAAAACCGCCCGTTTACTGCCGCCAACTGGTCAGTCGGACAAATAAAACGCCTAAAAGGCCACGCAAAGCTTGACGCTTTTGAACTGAGAACGAGAACGGTTTACACAGAGAGAACAGTTGTTTCGAGCAGACATAACTCTGGAACTGGACGGAATTGCGTTTTACCTCCAGCTTTTACGTTTTACGTAATCCGTTTTACAGATTTATTGAGTGAAGTAAGAATGAAGATTACATTACGCAAAAAAACGAGGGAAGTAACAGTTACACGCAACAACCGCCCTCAGTGAACCCCAATATAAGCGGAAAGAGAGTCTAGGGCGCTAGGAGATAGATTTCTAACAGCGTAATAGCAAACATGCGCCAAGCGCCTGTTTGTCGCAATCCAGTTGATCGACGCTTCTCTCCCGCGCTTCCGAAAGAACTCTGCGCAATCGACGTATTCCAGCCGTCCACACTCCTGTGATCGGTGAACGATTGGGTCAAGCAATTCATTGTATACTTCGTCTGCGTAAATGCCATTGAACGTACAGTAATCGGGGAGCAGTTTCAGAAATTCGGGACAATTTGAGAGGAGAAACAACTGAGTTCGCGCAAATGGCGCTCGCAGAAGCCTCAGGAACGTCTGATCTGCAGGTGACCCGGTCGTCCACGTCGGCACAAAGTCTAAATGCAGATTTTTGGGATCATCGGATACATTGATTGTAAACGAGGAAACAAAGGACAAAGTTGAAGACAACATTTCCGCCTTCTTGTCTTCGTCGCCAACAAGTTTTGGCCCAGATTAACTAGTAGAGAAAAAAACGATGTCATGGTCTTTAGTCGGGTTTTAGTCACGTAAGCGATAGGACTTTTAAGGAGGCGAAATGAACTTTTTGCGTCTAAAAAGGTGAATCGAATAACGCTCATAATAAACGACATTAAAATAACCAAATGAGATCTGTTTGGCACTGTTCTGAACAGCTGTTATAAAGCTCGTTGGGCTCAAAACAACCTCATTTCCGCAATGGACAACGATAGTTCCAGTGAAGGTGGAGATGACAGAATGATCATTGCTGGAATTCCATCGCTATCGGTAAGATTCGTCCCAGGTTCTCTTATTTTTCAGTTTTTCGATTCTCAGCTTCTCATTCTGTCCATCTTCTTCAACGCATTCTCCATCTACTTTGTGCTGACGGCGAAATCGTTGCACAGCTTCTTTGCAACGATTCTCGTCTATCGTTCAATCTGTGAGGTTTTCATCAGCTCCGCTATAACGTTTTTCTGGTTTTGCTCTTTAATGTAAGTTTTTGCATAAATGATGACCAAATAGGTTTATTTTTTAAAATCCGTTTTGTTGAAACGTCTTTTTAACGAAGAAGGACCATTGGGCGCCTGCTCAGGTAAGTGCAGGCTTAGGAGCTACCGCAGGGTTTGCCGAGCTCGCCCAAAATTTACTAGCCTAAACTAGCCAAAGTCACGAACCGTCTTTTAAGCGCTTCTGAAATAGGCCTGGAAAAAAACCACATAGGGATACAATTGTTCCAAATTTCAGAGAAATTGGAGTTGTCCACATCGTGGCCATAGTTGTGAAATTGCTTTTCAGACAATATTTTCCGAATCTTTATGCAAATGTGGCTATTTCGTGCATTTCGGAAACTCTTTCAACCCAAGCCTATATGCTACACG
This sequence comes from Steinernema feltiae, assembly GCA_007213375.1. Taxonomy (NCBI): domain Eukaryota; kingdom Metazoa; phylum Nematoda; class Chromadorea; order Rhabditida; family Steinernematidae; genus Steinernema; species Steinernema feltiae. Next base: position 4,408 of record MQUG01003608.1, on the reverse strand, counting down.
TCACCGCTTCAGTGAATCGCTCAGTTGCCATCTATTTCCCGATGAAATACAGCCAGATCTATGGGAACTGGGTTGTGCGCGTCGTTTCTCTGCTTGGCACTACGGTACTCTCCATTACTCTCGTGTTACTCCTTTTGATGGATCGATGCACATTGTTCGTATGGGTATTTGGCGTTACGGAATTTGGCACTGCCTTGTGCATGTATGAGCCTAGCCTTGCTAGCGTTGGAGTCGATGTTTTCTGGCCCTTAGACTTGTTAATGACCGCTCAGAAAACGCTCTGTTTTGCAGCCGTCGCTATTGATTTGGCTACGCTTCTCAAGATCTTACTTTTATCGGTTTGTTTTATTCACAAATTAGGCTGGTGGGGATCTAAGAAAGACCGATTTGGGCAATTTCATGCAGTGGAAGCTGAGGACCATCGCTTTCAAAAGTGAATTTCCAAAATCTGTCAACAAAATCTGCCATAGAACATAGAACAGACATTTTTGAAATCGATGTTTCTCCGTTGCTATTGCATGAAATCAACACGAAAAGATAGAATGAAGCTGTGCGAACATCTTCTTGAGAGCAGGTTTTGCGAAACATCGCCCCAGATCGCATATGGAACCGAGTTAACTCACAAAGTTGCATTTTCCACTGAATACGCAGCGGCACGAGAGTTCGAATTCGATTTGATTTCGACAATATTTCAGTAACAGACACTAATTGGCGTCCTGCGTAAACCAGGCAAGATGAGTTTAGCGTGGTTAAAATGAAGTTATTACTTCACGAAGTGCATTACCCTGTTACCAAATTGTCTGGCCACGGCTTTTATAGTACGCCGCCCTGTGCCCAATAAGCGGGGTTTTGTAAACAACACTTTGTAAACATGGAGAAACACTCAAAATGGGTGGAATATTCCCCTTTTTTTTAAACAAAATTGTTTTAGAAAAGCGCGCAAAGCGAGACGAACAAACGGAATATTCGATTCTTTCTCCAAGTATTCACTCAAAATGCATTTCTATGCGTGAGCGTTCTGTCAGGTCTGTTCTACCCGTACGACGACGAGTATCACGATTACTTTGGGATTTACTGGTACACGGGATTCCTCTACAATCTTTCGTTTTTCGTCAACAGGTTAGTGAGCTGTTTTTGTAAGGAGTGACTGTGAAACTTGATTTCAGCATAACGTTGTTCATCTTCAACTCAGAGGTCCGTCGAACCATCAGCGGAATCTTCAAACCGTCGACAAAAGTTACATTTGCAGTTAAAGTTACATCAAGTTCAAGTCCTTAAAGTTGTAAATTATTTGTGAGGTTAAGAATTGTGGGTTTGATAAACGAAATCTAGTATTCAACTTGGCTAACATGACATACGACCCTAAAAAATGTGTGTGTGGTTAAGAATTGTGGTTTTGATAGATCACCGGAGAACCGGTAACCAAACGTCTCAAATCTGCTACTACGCCGGTTGCCGTTTTGCCGTTTGTTTTTTAGAATCCGTCCGTTTGTAGAGCAGCATTGTGAAGGCCGATGTTTGAGGAATCGGAAACGGAACAATCGAACCCCCAAACGGTCATTTTATAGCTCGCCGGTCCCACGGGTGCGAACGGTTGCGAAATTCGAAAGGCGAAATGGTTGTTGATGGCCATTGCATTCCCACACATCGCGCTTCTCTCTACCGTCTCCTTCTATAGCGACGGTCTGTCCGTATTTAAATGAACAAATGCGACCCGACCGATGTCGCCGACGACGTCTTCGCCATCGCACTATTCGCGGTGGTGGCAGGCAAAGTGCATTTTCAGTTCTTCCTTTCGTTCTCTTCGTTTTGCGGCGCGTTTTCAGTCCCAGACCGCACAAGCTGTCGTCTATAGTTTCTAGAGACTTGTTGGTGCATCCGACAAGCAGTTGGCTTTTTCAAGTCAGTTCCAGTTCCAGTTCCAACAGCATCCGATTGTCCTAAAATCCACATAAACCGCAAATTTGCTCCTATTGTGTGTTCATTTTTCGTAAATTTCGTTGCGCTTATGGCTCATTACCTACATTTTTGTTTTTTTTTAATCAGACGACGGTAAGCCATTAATAATTACGTCATTTAACACTAAATCACAGTATGAGAACCAATTGTTTCCAACACAAGGCAATTTAAATGCATGTTTCAAAGCTCAAAGATGTTCACATTAAGTCCATATTCAGCCCTCTTAAACGCAGCGCTTTGACGTTTTCAGCTCACCGAGAATCCAATTAACTCTCAACTGTCAACTCGCGCGCATCGCGCTTCGGTTGTCGTCATGGAAACGAGAAAATCATCTCACTTCGCCGGCTTAGCGGACGGAAGAACAAATTTGCCGTCTCCACTTGGATTCGAGCGTCTCGTGCGTCATCAGAGCACGCGAGGCTCGACGGGAAACGCATCCAAATCCGCTTAATTGCCGCTTGCACACCTAACGAGAGCTTAGGCGAATGTACTCTTACTTGCGTGGCATTTCACCGGAGACGAAATTGGCGCTCGATGAGACACAGGGAACGTGTCTTCTGGCACTCGAAAATAGCGCGGAAAATAGGATCAACGAACATCTCAAACTCAGACTTGAACGGGGACTTGAATGAATACAGTATCAAAAAGAAAACTATAAAAAATCCAAACACAGCAGCGCGTTTGTCGGCACCGGTCGTCACGAGGGGAGCGACACACATTGCCGTGCTGTTTTCAAATAAAAAGCGCATTCTAAGGCGACAAAGTGCAAAAAACGTGGATTCAACGAACAACTCGGTCCTTGGGGACTTGAATATACTACAACCGGTCAATTGTCTAAATCAGTGCTATACAGCGCATCAAGAACAGTTTAGTTTTGCGCAAATTTTAGCTCTTTTGTCACTTAACTCGACTCTGCGTCATTGGTCAACTGTTTTCAGTTCTCTTTACAAAATTTTGCAAAAATTGCGCTAAAATATATTTAAAGTTGGAACGAGATTCATCCCGTCACTGAACCAACTCGGTTTGCATTCGATCAAATGCGAATTTCACTAAAAAACGGGTGTTCAGTTATTTTAGATTGGCTCTCTAGAACTGTCGGTGTGGTCCCCATTGAACGCGCCCTGACTCGGATGCACTTTGTGATTTCTAGACTTGACATCGTCGCCTGTCCTTGCGTTGATCTCTCAGTAAAAGGACGTTTTTTTCTGCACTTTGTCGCCTTAGAATGCGCTTTTTATTTGAAAACAGCACGGCAATATGTGTCGCTCCCCTCGTGACGACCGGTGCCGACAAACGCGCTGCTGTGTTTGGATTTTTTAGTTTTCTTTTTGATACTGTATTCATTCAAGTCCCCGTTCAAGTCTGAGTTTGAGATGTTCGTTGAATCCATTTCCGCGCGATTTTCGAGTGCCAGAAGACACGTGCCCTATGTCTCATCGAGCGCCAATTTGTCTCCGGTGAAATGCCATGCAAGTACGAGTACATTCGCCTAAGCTCTCGTTAGGTGCGCAAGCGGCAATTAACCGGATTTGGATGCGTTTCCCGTCAAGCTTCGCGTGCTCTGATGACGCACGAGACGCTCGAATCCAAGTGGAGACGGCAATTTTGTTCTTCCGTCCGCTAAGCCGGCGAAGTGAGATGATTTTCTCGTTTCCATGACGACAACCGAAGCGCGATGCGCGCGAGTTAATTGGATTCGAGATGAGTAAGAGTCAAATTTGAAATGCTTCTACATGAGTGCGCTGACCAGATAGGGTTTTGAAAGCGCGGACATGTGAGCTGTGAACCGACATGTGAACAGTTTCGATAGCTTGAACCAAGTCACGGCTGCTCCGAGGACTGAAGAAGCAACAACATCAACATTTAGATCTGCGATATAAAGCTTTTCAGTTTCAAAATTCAAATATTTTTCAATTATTTGATGTTTCTCTAGTATCTTTAGGTCTCGCATCAAGGAACTATGTTTAAAATACACCAAAACTAGTTGTTTTCGTTTGATTCGTGAGTTTTTCAAAGTTTTTGCAAAATCAGAGTTTTTTCAAAGTCCTGGGTTATGAAAAATTAAAGGAAACCCTAAGCTTTAAAGGGAAATCTTATGGGGAAGATGGCAATTTGATAGAGGATTCATGTGATCTGGATTGTCGTAGATTTGCTTGCCATCTGTCCGTTTCATGTGATACTGCTGGCTAGAATAGGCCTAGAATAGACAGAATTTTGCGGCCGCTCTGCTTAGAACAGCAACAAAAAATCTCAAATTCTCACGCGCGCTGCGACGTAAACTTGTGTTGCGGCCTTTAAGTTTTGTAGCGCACAACTGCGAGTGTTTATGGGAGAATCTGATTTCAGCATCGAGGTCAGCGAGGCTCGATTTAGTGAGTGTACAAAATCTGAGAAAATCGAAGGCATAATTTGTACGATGGCTTTGACTTGGAAGTAATTTTTCTGTTGT
>MQUG01003607.1:0-21154 GCA_007213375.1 Steinernema feltiae | reverse complement strand
GCACTTTGTCGCCTTAGAATGCGCTTTTTATTTGAAAACAGCACGGCAATCATGTGTCGCTCCCCTCGTGACGACCGGTGCCGACAAACGCGCTGCTGTGTTTGGATTTTTTACGGTTTTCTTTTTGATACTGTATTCATTCAAGTCCCCGTTCAAGTCTGAGTTTGAGATGTTTCGTTGAATCCATTTCCGCGCGATTTTCGAGTGCCAGAAGACACGTGCCCTATGTCTCATCGAGCGCCAATTTCGTCTCCGGTGAAATGCCACGCAAGTAAGAGTACATTCGCCTAAGCTCTCGTTAGGTGCGCAAGCGGCAATTAACCGGATTTGGATGCGTTTCCCGTCAAGCTTCGCGTGCTCTGATGACGCACGAGACGCTCGAATCCAAGTGGAGACGGCAATTTTGTTCTTCCGTCCGCTAAGCCGGCGAAGTGAGTTGATTTTCTCGTTTCCATGACGACAACCGAAGCGCGATGCGCGCGAGTTAATTGGATTCGAGATGAGTAAGAGTCAAATTTGAAATGCTTCTACATGAGTGCGCTGACCAAGATAGGGTTTTGAAAGCGCGGACATGTGAGCTGTGAACCGACATGTGAACAGTTTCGATAGCTTGAACCAAGTCACGGCTGCTCCGAGGACTGAAGAAGCAACAACATCAACATTTAGATCTGCGATATAAAGCTTTTCAGTTTTAAAATTCAAATAATTTTTCAATTATTTGATGTTTCTCTAGTATCTTTAGGTCTCGCATCAAGGAACTATGTTTAAAATACACCAAAACTAGTTGTTTTCGTTTGATTCGTGAGTTTTTCAAAGTTTTTGCAAAATCAGAGTTTTTTCAAAGTCCTGGGTTATGAAAAATTAAAGGAAACCCTAAGCTTTAAAGGGACTTATGGGGAAGATGGCAATTTGGTAGAGGATTCATGTGATCTGGATTGTCGTAGATTTGCTTGCCATCTGTCCGTTTCATGTGATACTGCTGGCTAGAATAGGCCTAGAATAGACAGAATTTTGCGGCCGCTCTGCTTAGAACAGCAACAAAAAATCTCAAATTCTCACGCGCGCTGCGACGTAAACTTGTGTTGCGGCCTTAAGTTTTGTAGCGCACAACTGCGGTGTGTTATGGGAGCATCTGATTTCAGCATTGAGGTCACGAGGCTCGATTTAGTGAGTGTACAAAATCTGAGAAAATCGAAGGCATAATTTGTACGATGGCTTTGACTTGGAAGTAATTTTTCTGTTGTTGTTTTGTTCCTTCTGCTCTCCAGCTGCTCTCCAAATCAAGATTTGTACCGACGTGTACAAGTGCATTCCCCTACTAAGCCAATTACGCCCATAAACTACAATTCTTCAGTCGGATTGCGTCTTATCGTGCGTTTTCTCGCCATCTACTTTGAGCGCAAAATCCTTTGTCCCTCTCAACTCTTTTTTTGAGTTGAGGGGCGCAACCGCTACTCACTAAGGTGGCGCTCTCGCCGCCCCGTTTACCTTTTCCTTCCAGACTCTTTTGTCGATACTTTCACTCGCGTCTCCATAGCAATGAGTTCAACGCCACGAGAGCCGCCGATAAGCGGCCGTCTTTGTGTGGATAACAAAGTTTGAGAACGTTTCAATTTCCTCTCCATTTCTCAATCATAAACGCCTTTAATCCGTTTCAGAGCCCTCATCTAAACATGCGTATATGGCTTATTCAACGCATGAACGAGGTTTTCAATTATGGGACTTCAGGATTGAGCAATGTCCGGAGCAAGGTGTCGGTAGACAGCTACGCGGATGATGGCGAAGATCAGATCAGGGTTTGTGCTTTTTGGAGTGCCCGTTGCTCTAGCTCTATGTATTGTAGGACAAAATCAGCGCCGACGTCAACTTAACGCACAGGTATCAGGAGCATCGGAAGATCGACTGCCGCGTCTACTGCAAAGAGACCGAATCCGAATCTGTTTCGCTGACCATCAAGGCGACGCCGCCGAAGAAATGAAATCAGATTGAAATCAATCAGTTGTTTGTTGTGTGACCGTTTTCTAAACTACTAATAAATGTCGTGCTGTAGGCTCCAAATGAGACAAAAACGATTGACTTGTGATCGATCAGATTATCATTTGGGATTGCTGTGCTCGGCGGTGGGGACTTTTATTGATCCAGAGAGGTTCTTCTTTAAGCCATCATGGAAAGCGTTAAATATCTTCTTTCCTAGCCTTATTCCTACGCTGAACGCGCTGGTTACGTCGCATTGAATTGGCCAATTGAAGCTTGAAATCCAAGGTTTCAGTTGACAAAGTAGCGGTTTGAAGGTCAGGCAGGCGATGCTCCTCGCATGATTTTCTCTGAAATTTAATGATTTTAATCGCCCAGCTCCCTTTATCCGTATATTCCATAAGATTCTCTTACCATTTGGCGCAGTTTCTGGCAGATTGGGGCCTCCTTTCCGCAGCTCTCCACATCCGCGTTCAGAAGCGCCTTGACTGAAATCCATTTCACTCAATTTCCACTCAAAATACTCCCAGAATACCGCTCTCTCGCTTGTCGGCGCCGCAGACGATCGACTTCCGATCGATTTCGCGCAGATCGGCGACGAAGAAGCGAGTTGATCGTTCGGAAGGGAACGAAGTGACTTCAGAGAGCAAGAAGCACCGCATTCCGCCTCCGTTCGGCTCAGAAGCGACGGATAAGACGGCCAGCTGCAGTCTGTAGGCCTTCAACGAGCACCCGCTAGCGCTGGCGACGATTCCGGCGTCGATGCGCGTGCCCTCGACACTCTCGGCGATCTCCGTGTATCTGAGGGCGCGAGCGCAGTCGAAGGAGAACTGAAACAGTGCGCTGTGCTACCGTAATCGTGTGAGGTGCGATACCAGAAGGGAGAGGAGCACGTTCCACATTTCGCTGAGGAAGACGAGAAAGCGATGAGGCGCCGATTGACAGAGGAGAAACACTTGACATGTGAATAAAGCAGCTTTTTCAGTCGCCATGGCAAGCAAGAGCTTTCTGTCATCATGTTTTAGGATAATAGCGGCAATGCTAGGCGACGCAACAATCTGCGCGTATTAATATCAAAACGCTCGTTTCAAAAAACAGCGCGATTAAAGCAGTTTGCTCGAAAACTGCGTTGTAAAAACCAAACTAATTTAAGCAAATGTCCGGTTGAAGGAGACCTGAAACAGTGCGCTGTGCTACCGTAATCCTGTGATGTTCGTGGTAGTGTCGTTCGCGGTAATGTCGGGTCACCCCATACCAGAAATCACAGTTCTTCTCAGCAAATCTAGTGACAGCTTGGAACTCCGGATGGTCAAAAAAGCGTTCAAAATGTGCAACTGTCAGCAGATAAGAGGAGGGCGCACGGCTGATAACACACAGGTGTGCTATTGTTGCATCATTCATCAGCAAAATGTTAGCTAACGCATAGCGCGTACTCTGGTATAAGTTGAAGATGAAAATGTTGCTCACCTCACGCTTGCTAGTTCATTTGATCGTCCATTGAAAGCGATGATAGAATTACAATCACAAAACAATCCGATCATGAGCTAATCGGCAGAATGTCGCGCGTCGTTTGTTTTCAGTGGATATGCTATGTGCTTGCATCTGCAGGACATGGACATGGTACAAATTATGTCTTTGATTTTTCTCTAATTTTATCTACTCACTAAATCGACCCTCGCGATCTCGATGGTGAAATCAGATTTTTCATACGGCACTCCGGTCTTGGTTACGTAAGCTCTTTTCTGGCTAGTTCCGGCCGTTTCACGTGATTCTCGACCTCGAATTGGTCTGGAACGGATATGAAAACACACAAAAAAAACGATTGCGAGCACGAATGGAACGATTTATGGACAGCTGATAGGAGACCACAGCGCATAAGTTCGAGTGTTGCAGAACAGTGCGAACAGTAATTGTAGAGTAATCTTATGAACTCGTTCTTTCGTTTGGCACAGCCTGATTTGTTTCCGACCTTTTCGGTCTTGTCTCCTTGATGTGGTCGTGTTTCCTCATTCGACGAAGATAAAATTGACAGCAGTTGACATCCCTGGGCACCGAATGGTAAAACAAAAAAGCAAACTTAATGTTTCACGGAGAGCAGATAAGACTAAAGGAGGCCGCCGATACAGTGACGGCAGATAACAGTTTGATTGACGTTCTATTTTTGTGCTCGGCAAGCAGAAGCAAACCCAAAATAGAAAGCTATCAAAGACTGACAGCTTCGTCTATGTGATTTTTGTCTGAAACCAATCTTTTAGAGAAACACTTAAAAGACACACACTAGAGACAAAACTGCGGCAAATTGAAACTTGAGCATTGATGCATCGCCTTCACTTTAATTTGATCTAAATTTCCATTTTTGGCATGCAAAAGTATAATTTGATTTTTGCCGATTGCATTACACACTTGCTTGACATTCTACTTTCCAGCGGCAACATTGATCTGAAACAGATAGCCTTTCAGCGGGCGTGGCTTCGATCGTTTTAATCGTTTTTGTTTCTTTTTCGTCTATAAAACGACGCAATTCGTCTGTTTTGTGTGCTGAATTTCCTTTGGACGATGAAGCTCATCCTGTTGTCTGCGGTGCTGCTCCTTGCAGTGGGACTCACGTATCATCACCACCATGAAGGCCGATCGAGCGAGCGCGACGACAGTAATCAGCCATCGTAAGTGGCGTTGCAAGTAGCTGAACGGAACGACAAATCTATTTTTTAGGGCCGACGAATGCCGTATTATCTTTGAAAACTCGAACAAGACCTATCCAGTTGCTCTGCAAATTGCTTTCTCTAATGAGGACGATCTGATTATGAAATTCGGGGCATTCGAGACGGACTACGGTAGTTTAAATTTGTTTGAAAACTCTAAAATCGATTTTTTTAGAAAAGTTTTACGGCACTACTCAAGCTCGCGAAAACGCTGAAAGGAATTTCGTCCTTACTTCGGCATTCGTACTATGCCACAACTACATGCAGACCTTTGGTCATTTCGCGTACAAACTCAAAATTAACGAGCGGGCCGATCGACAATTCAATGCTCGAGGTCACCAGTCAATGAGAGACATGCCCAACAACGTTTTCACGCCAGGCAATCTTCCCGATCATGTCGATTGGCGGGAAAAGAAATATGTGAGTCCACTGATCGACAATCAGGGGGACTGCGGCTCTTGTTGGGCATTTGTCGCTGCCTATGCAACGGAAGCAGAGTATTTTAAGAAAACCGGAAAGTTTCGTCGATTCTCGGCACAGCAATCGGTGGATTGCGTGCAAGGAACAAACTGCGAAGACGGAGGATTTGTCTCGGGTGCGTTGAGGTTTTTCACGAAAAACGGAGTCATGGGCAAAATCAACTACCCGTACACTGGCAAAGACGAACGGTGCAAATTTCAAAAAGAGAAAGTTGTCACAAAAATCAATGGGTATCGCTGGATCAACGATGGTTCGACGGACTCGCTTATGCAAGCTTTAGCCGAACACGGTCCAGTTGCTGTAAGCGTGTTTTCGAATCTAACGAGTTTTCAGGAGTACCGAGAAGGTACCCGTTGCTCCAAATTATGAATTAAAGTAACATTCTAAATTTAGGAATTTACGAAGACCCTGCTTGCCAAAATCGTCTAGTTGACCACAGTATGTTAGCCGTGGGCTATGGTCACGATCCCGTCAAAGGAAGATACTTCATTATCAAGAATACGTGGGGAAAGGCATGGGGAGAGGCAGGCTACATGCGCATCAGGGACAACGGCGATAATCCTTGCGGCATAGCCGACCAAGCCCTTTACCCCTATATTGATTAAGATTAAATTTGATTCCACAAGCTGTGAACGAACGTCCAATTTATCATTGTGGTCCCGTAGCGAATAATCTTGAATAAAATGGAAAAAAGAATGTGCGTTGTTTGCTCGACCAAGCGTCGCATTACACAAGTCTCTAGATTTTGTATTTGTAGAATCTTTTCAGAAATGCCAAAATCAAAGAGATTGAGAGTGTCGCATTCTTCACCACCTAATCGTGTTGCCGAAGCAAACTTCGCTTTTTCGTTCAATTTATTAAAAGAACTAATCATCGCTGAGAAACCGTCTCCCGTCGCTTGTTCCCCGTTCTCGGTCTCCGTTTGCCTCGCAATCCTCTGCACCGGAGCGAAAGGCGAAACGAAAGCGCAACTCGAAAAGTTGCTAGGCGGAGCAACCGCTTCTGACGAGCACATTCAAGAATTCTACACTGGAATGTTGAGAGCGAGCGGCGATTTCTGTTTGGAATTTGCAAATAAACTCTGCGTGAAGGAATGCGCGACGCCGGTAGAGTCGTTTGTGGAGATTGTGAAGCAGAACTACGACGGCATCCTGGAATGGTTTCGTTTTGAAGAGAGCGAGAAGCTCGTCAAGGTTGGTTCATTGATTTCTGTTCTGAAAATGGTAAATGTCACTGCAATAGCATAAATTTGCACCAATCTGCTGCACAAACAGGTAGATTGAAACTTTTATAATTTCGCCAACTTCACAGTAAATTGCATACGTGGCTGCGATAGGTCAGAAAATGGCATTTTTGTTGAAAACACGGCCTTTTGTTACTTACCAGTTTCTTCTTTTCCAGAGCATCAACGCATGGGTCCGCCAGAAGACACACGGATTGATCAAAGATTTGATTCAACTGAAGGACATCACACGTGGAACGAGGATGATTCTCTTAAACGCGGTCTATTTTAACGGCAAATGGAAAAATGAGTTTGAGGAGCGCTATTCCAAGGACGAAGAGTTTAGAATTACTGAAACGGAAACGAAGACGGTAAGCATTCCACTTTATCGTAACATCAAAGACAAATCAAAATTCTTGAATTCTGCTTGTTTTGTTCAGTTTTTTAAGCGACTATGTAATGTAAGTAACACCACAAGCAAGGGCGCAAGCAGACGAATCAAAGAAAATTATTTTTTAATTTAATTTTAATTTAAAAAAATTTAATTTATAAAAAAATAATAATTCAAATGATTTTCTTTCATAAGTTTGGTCTGTTGGCCGCAAAAAAAGCCATTCGGTGAAAGCCAAAAGCCACTAACCTCAACTAGAAAACCTAAATTTTCAATAGTTTTTGGAAAAACTTTGTTCCAGTTTGTAAATTTCAGAAAAATTTCAGAAATTTCTTGCTTGTTTCACATTAAGACTTCAAAACAGTGAATAAATTATTGTACTTGTTATCTATTAACTATAATAAACGGTCTTTGGTTTCGGTTCGCATGATGCGAAATCACCTCGCTAACAAATTCAACTTTATCGAAACCGACAAAGCGAAAATCATTCGATTTCCCTACAAAGGCGACCAAATGGCGATGTACGCGTTCCTTCCCGCGGAGTTCAAAACGCACGGAGCGGTATTCGAGGGGTTTGAAGAGTCAGAGATTTTCGCACTGATGAACAGAGTCAAAGAGGAGGATCCCGTGGCGGTTATGGTGCGTTTCCGGTTGCTTTTTCTCTCTCAAAACAAGCGCTTTTAGGTCCAATTCCCTTGTATGGAGGTGAGCAGCGAGTTCAATCTTGAAAAAATTATTCAGCAACTCGGAATCGTCGACGCTTTCAATAATCGTCTCGCCGACTTTACCGGCATTTTGTCGCTCCCTCCCGGAACTTCACGGCTTCACATTTCGACAATCTTCCAGAAGACATACATTAAAGTGAGTTGAACTGTAGAAGTTCGTATATTCTAGCTTAAAGACAAGCCAATCGTTCGCAAGGCCATTAGGCTCAGATTTTGATGATTTTTAATCTAGATTTTATGTTTTTTTACTTCTACAGTTTGCCTCGAATGCATTTGTTCGATTATCGAATGATTGACCGCACTAAACGGGTTACTTGCTCATTATTTTGAACAAAGCGATTGATAGAGCAGGAACTGTGAGATTAGATGCGCCAATTAAGACAAAATGAGCTAACCGACGTTATTTCAGACCAACGAGAAGGGAACTGAAGCTGCGTCGGCAACTCGCGTCCAACTCGCCACAGGATCATCTCGGAAACGACCGCCCGTTTACTACTTCACTGCCGATCGGCCATTCTTCTATTTTATCGTCTACGAGAGCGAAATGTCCATTCTGTTCGCGGGAACGTTCACTTAACGTGTCAATGTATGCGGCTAACCGCGTAGACATGTGAATGGCATGTACATAGATGTGTAATAAACTGTTTTCCAGAAACCCATCACCTTTCGGCGTCTTTAAAATAATAAATTATGATCTTCGCGTCCAAATTACATCCACATTAAGGTTTCCTCAGGTTTTTGCATTGTTAATGATAGTTTTCGCGTACATGGTGGACGTTTGCTTAGATTGGTGTGGTTTTTACAACGCAGTTTTCGAGCAAACTGCTTTAATCGCGCTGTTTTTTGAAACGAGCGTTTTGATATTAATACGCGCAGATTGTTGCGTCGCTTAGCATTGCCGCTATTATCCTAAAACATGATGACAGAAAGCTCATGCTAGCCATGGCGACTGAAAAAGCTGCTTTATTCACATGTCAAGTGTTTCTCCTTTGTCAATCGGCGCCTCATCGCTTTCTCGTCTTCCTCAGCGAAATGTGGAACGTGCTCTTCTCCCTTCTGGTATCTCCCCTCACAGGATTACGGTAGCACAGCGCACTGAGTTTCAGGTCTCCTTCGACTGCGCTCGCGCTCTCAGATACAGGGAGATCGCCGAGAGTGTCGAGGGCACGCGCATCGACGCCGGAATCGTCGCCAGCGCTAGCGGGTGCTCGTTGAAGGCCTACAGACTGCAGCTGGCCGTCTTATCCGTCGCTTCTGAGCCGAACGGAGGCGGAATGCGGTGCTTCTTGCTCTCTGAAGTCACTTCGTTCCCTTCCGAACGATCAACTCGCTTCTTCGTCGCCGATCTGCGCGAAATCGATCGGAAGTCGATTGTCTGCGGCACCGACAAGCGAGAGAGCGGTATTCTGGGAGTATTTTGAGTGGAAATTGAGTGAAATGGATTTCAGTCAAGGCGCTTCTGAACGCGGATGTGGAGAGCTGCGGAAAGGAGGCGGAAATCTGCCGGAAACTGCGCCAAATGGTAAGAGAAAATCATTGAATACTCTAATCGCATGAAAAATCCAAAGTCTTAAATGACGTAATGTAAAATTACGTCTAGTGCGATTTTAGCAGATTTTTACCTTTTAGAAGAGAAAATCGTGTGAGGAGCATCCAAACAACCCGCATTGCCTGCTGGGTTTGCAAACCACTGCGTCCGCACTTCCAACGGCAACGACGGAGGGACGGACGACCACATGCAATGCCGGTTACTCGTTATCAAAAGACAAGAAGCACTGCTGCCACGGAAACTCGAAATTTCTGCCGACTTTTCAGAAATGCGTAGGGTGGACTCTTAACAATACGCGGAACGGTTTCAACAATCAAGCTGATCTTTTTGGTCATTGTACTAGGAACGGAGCAATGCCTGTGACGATTGAAAACGCAGAGCAAAACGAGGAATTGAGTATGTTCTCTTGAATTCTGGATTTTGAGGAGAAATTGCTTTTTGGGAACGATTTCTGCGAGCTGCCCATACGTCGTCATCGGCTTTTACATTCCCGAAAACGAGCCGTGGTCGAAAGACGGATTCCGATGGTACGACGGCTCCAGCAGCAACTTCACCGCCTGGGACAAGACAGAGCCGGCACATTGTCACATTACGATAAACGAGAATTGCGCTGCGGCTCGTATAACCATTACTTGGACAGGCAAATAGAAAGCGAAGCCAATTGAGTCAAGCGCTCTGGTTTGCTGCTATTGCATGAAGGGCGCCGAAGAGCCGATTTATGTTTAGCTGCTTCCATCCGCCATCCGGTTATTCGGATTCGCTTGTTCATTGTTGTAGTTCATAAGCACTATTTATTGATTTTGAGGCCAAGCTGGGCCATAATTGCGTTAAATTTGGCCGTAAATTGGACATCTGCCAAGGTAGCGTTACCTCGTCAACTCAAATATGTAGGCCAATTCGGTGCGGGTAGCGAGATTTCCTGACTGTTGGCAGGCATTGGCATCGCCGGTAAATCGAACTCTCGACTCTTCAACGAATCGTCTCGTTGGTTCAACAACACGAGAAGACCGATAGGACCTTGAACATCCGATTCGATGTTGACCGTTTTATCTGGAGCCTAACAAACAATTTCAAAATTCAAGTAATTTCAGCTACCGGTACCTGCAAATACAAATTTTTGGCGCGCCTTTGCACGCGCCTTCAAATACAAGCCGCCTGCAACGTCCTCCCATTTGCTCTGTATCAGTAGACTACTCGTTAAGAATCGATGTTTGTTTTTGAGTTCTTGACACGGCAACACTGATGTTACACCAAATACAGTAATGTAACGGAGTGTGACCTCCGCGCCTCCCATGTCGTAAAGCAAACAGACGCGCTCCCTGTGACCCGATATATAACATCGATTCTTAACGAGTAGTCTACTGATACAGCGCAAATGGGAAGACGTTGCAGGCGGCGCGTATTTGAAGGCGCTGACCTTTGAGTTGACGAGGTAGCGCATGTGCGTAGCTACTTGAACTAGTTGGTCTCTGCGACAAGCGACACCTTCGCGACAGTCTCAGCAAGAAGAGCTGCTGGAAACGGAGGTACCGGTACCTCGGAAACAAGCACTTATGGCAAAGATGATTCTCAGATCAAGTTAGCTGCCCACAACTATCGATGATTTAATCAAACGTCTGTAATGTGACTGATTGCTTCTCCTTCAATATATTTATTTATTTATTTATTTAAAATACACACAGACATTATTGCAGGTATCAGGTTATGGGGGCATAGAAGTGGGTCAGATAAGGTGTGTAGGGAGGGTGAATTTAAGATTCACCAGAAAAAGATAAAGAAAAATAAAGACAAAACACTTTAAAAGTAAGAGCCCGTCAGGCAAGAGCAGAGAGAAGAAGAGGACGATGAGATTTAAGACATCTGAGAAAGCCAGACTTTAAGCTTTCTTTGAAAGATTTTTGAGTTTTTCGCGAGGACGATGTTCTCAGGGAGTTCATTCCAAATTGGAATGATTGCGCGGGAAAAGAATTTTAGAAAGCGGTCCGATCGACAAGATGTCGGTTGGATGCGAAAAACAGAGCGAGAGCGAGTGATAGAGTCAGGAGGAGGGACGGGGAAGATCTCACCAGGAAGAATATTGGTTTTTCCATGGAAAATTTTATACGCTAAAGTCAAACTTGCGATTTTGCGTCTTTCTGCCAGAGATTGGACGTTGAGAAGAGTCAGCGCGGCTTCATAGCCAGGGAACGGGAGAAGACAGCGGTAGAATATGAATTTCACAAACTTTTTCTGGACGGACTCCAACAAGTCAGAGTCTCTAATAGTTTTCGGGGCACAGACAGACGAACAATATTCAAGAATCGGTCTCACGTAGCACACGGTCTCACGTAGCACTCGGTCTCACGTAGCACAAGTCTGCTCTGTTGATAGTTCAAATGGTGTCTGACAGCAAATATCACCAGTTTTATTTAGTTTGCTGCGAACAATATTCTCGAGATAAGAAGACTTTGGTTTTCATCGCGACTTTACCGCGAAAAAGTGTTCGCGGTTTTCGTTTCTCAGCAGCGAAGACAAAAGTTTGCAGCTTTGTAACCGGTGTGTTCATATCTGGCGTCCAAACAATCGACTAAAGAGAAGACAGCAGAACTACTAATACCACAAATTCCGATGCATCAAATCCTTTATCGCGCCGAATCGTCCCGGCGCCGAGTCGGCGGCGCTGTACCAAACGAGACTGCATTGAATGTCGGTTCGTAGCTACTGGGCACCAGGCATTGGATTACAAGTCAACGACCACTTTCAAGATTGCAACTGTTAACTGTCTGCAACGTAATGTTCCATGTTGGTTCCGGAACCTGCAAAGTTTAAATAAAAGCAAGCGTTGGTTATTCCACTTCCTTGTTATCATAACCTAAATTCAAACACTAAAAAATGAATGTTTGTCTTGATTCACTAGACAAACTTAGCACTAAGTTAGTGATTATGTCTTTTTGTTTTATGTCTTATGACAGGGCGTCGTGATTCGTGGTGCGGCCGTTGATTGAACCGTAACGTCAAATCGCCAATTGTGCTGCTTGTCAATGGCGTCGATGCCGCCGATTCGGCGCCGGGACAAATCGAGACTGGTTGACTAGCGAGATGTAGAGGTCTTGGCGCGAACCAGCAGTGGTGAGAACGCTCAGTAAGACGTTGGTTTCGTAGATTTCGTTCGCCTTCTTGTTGAAAAATTTGGCAATTACGTGGATCCTGGTACACTTCTAGCGTGTCTACTTGGAGAATTTGGTTTTTGGTTTCACATCCATCCAAACGCCTCCAACTCACAACTGTGCAACAAGCTGATTGCCTGACTCAAATTTACCATGTGCCTAGTGCAGCCAGCAGCTAGTAGATTTGTAATGGCAGATCCTGATTGACGGGCAGCAGATTTGCCTGACTGCTGATAGCAAGGTGCGGTCATCAAAAGACGTTCCAGAACAGAACTGAGGCGCCTTTGCGAGGTACCGGCACCTCCGCTTTCAGCTGCTGCTCCTCTTTTCCTTCTTCTAATGTAAAATGGGCGCTCATGTCTATCGTTGTCCCTTGTCAACAGTCTGGACCATTAATGTACGAGAATAGAGTTACGGTAGTTTTTGGTTGTTTGTTCCCCGCAATCAGGCAAGCGCAGACAGTAAGCGATGCCACAGTTGCGGTCCAAACTGTTAAACGCATTATTAAACGGCATTTAGACCACGTTTTGAAGGAAAACGTCAACAAAATGGATTTCGTTCCCATGAAGTTTTGCGACGATGCCGCGTGCCTCGTCTTTGGATGGGCGGAACGACTGCAGGAGATCGGAGGCTTGTGGGGCGACTGCGCAGCCGCACAGCACGAGAATTATGTATCGCTCGATTGCACAATAAGACCAAATGCAGATTTCTCGCGTTTTCGAGTGATTCTAAGTGACAGTTCCGCAAGAAGATCGCCTCTCGCGGACATTTGGAGTCTGAACCGACGTTTCACGAAAATTTCGTCCATTTACGTTTCCTACAACGTTACAGTGAGAAAAGAGATTCCCGGGAACCTCTTCACCGGTGGGAACCAAGTTGGCGCGGAAATCTCCTTCTCCGAACTCCGCTTCAAGTTTATTCCTTTGCTGCGCGGGATCGTCTGTTGGAACAAAGATTTGAATATTGGGATAAGCTCTCGGGCGTACAATCCGCGTTCGATTGAGTTGCTTGATATTCTAGGAAAAATGACGTCGTTTTGCTCTCTGGTAATTACCTACCTTGGACCTGAGAGCGAAGCGTTTGTCAAACACCTCTTGCAATCGGGAAAACTGGATTCTCTCTACTTGAAAGGAAATTGGCCTGAGAGCATACAGGAACAAGCGGTGACTTTTGTGAGACGCAGTTTTAGCGAGCTCCTCGTGCTGTCGGGCACTCTACATTTCAAAGTCTTCGAAGCGCTCTTCGAAGGCTGGTCATCAGGAGCGACGACCAGCGGCAAGGTGTGGAACTTCGATGCGTCAATGGCCGACTTTGAGAACTATCGACGCGAATTGCAAATCAAGTGCCGCGATCGTCGCGTTATATGGAGGTGCTCGGAGAACAAGTGCGCTTTGGTTGTGAATCAGAGCGGCCGCCCAGTGCCTGTAGTGACCGTAGAGCCTTTTTTCTAAACGTGCTGTTGTGATGTTATGATGTTGTACTGATAAGTAAATTGACTGTTTTTGAAAGTGTAAACATAAACATTCGTACTTTGAAGACAATGCTGGAGCGCTATTATGGAAGTTAAAACAAAGTTCTTGAAGATCAGAAATGCGATTCCACGTCGATTGATGTCCCCAAACGATCCGAATTGTAATACTCCCTGAATGACGGCAGCAGATTTGCCTGACTGTTGATAGTAAGGCGCCAACTGCAAATCAGGTCCTTATGGCAAACCCCACAAAAGTAGTTTTTAGTAGTAAATAAGTAGTTTTTTAAATCACAACTGTCCACAAAATGAATTTTGTTCAAACGGTTTTTCCTCGTCAATTAACATATCGATCGATTCGGGAACTCATTTCCTGTCGATTTAACTAAGATGCATCGCACTGCGACCTTTGTGAAGGCCACAAAGCTCTGGTCACTGACGAGGCAATTCTATGGCAATTTCGTGATATGACCCTGGTACACTTCTCACTTGGTACGCGTTTTCGATGTTCCACAAGTGTAGCAGACCGAGAAAACTGTTCTAAATCGTTCAGAAATGCGATTCTACGTCGATTGATGTACAAGGTCCCCAAAAGCTCCGATTTGCAGGGCTCTCTGGTTGACGGGCAGCAGGTTTGCCTGACAGTAGTTGGGAGGCCCAGACGGGCAAATCAGCCTTCCAGTTACTGGCTCGCTGAGTGCTTTTGTTCTGATTGCCGATCTATTAAAATGTGGTGATAGCAATGCGCGGTCATCAAAAGACGTTCCAGAACAGAACTAAATAGTGAGGCGCCTTTGCGAGGTACCGGTACCTCCGCTTTCAGCTGCTGCTCCTCTTTTCCTTCTTTCCGTCAAGCTCTCACTTGGTCAGATCCGCTAGACGGAACGCGAGAAAAAAGAGATTAAATCTGCTACTACGCGGCTTTCCACATTTTGTCGATTTTCAGAATTTGTCCGTTTGTGTTGCGCCACACATCATTCGACTCGGGAGCTCATTACCAACAGGAAGAGCCTAGCGGCTTTGGTAACCGAGCTTTCTGAGGGCTTTGAAATGCTCAAACAGGTACCGGTTCTGCAGCCCTACGTGCCCACCGTTGAAACAGCTCATCCTTGTTGCGTTGGCTTGTTGATTAGCGGTGTCGAGAATAGCGCGCGAACCACCAACAATGCTGTCCACATGTGGGTGGACTAGATCCGCTCTTATACCATTGCATATATTAACCAGCAGATGTAGAGTTGGCGCGAACCAGCAATGGCGAGAATCCGGGTGTGATGTGGTGCGGCCGTTGATTGATATGCGAACATAATCCATAACGTCAAATCGCCATGTAGGACAAGAAATGACCTCGTAGTTGAACGCAGTCGTGGCCTTGCTAAATACAGTCAGGCAAATCTGCTGTCGGTCTATCGGAGAGTACTACAATTCTGTTCTTTTCGGGACATTGTTGATCAATCGACACGTAATCGCATTTCTGATCGATTAAGAACAGCTTTATCGGTCTGCTAAACTTGTAGAACACAAAAATGGCCATTTCTTAGAAGTGTACCAGGATCGTGACACGAATTTGCCTTACTATCGCCAAGCATCTTAAACTTGAAGCCAAAAAGATCGAAACACAAACATGTGGAGCGTTCCCTCCAAGACGCCCATTTTGCCAAATTTTTCAGAAAACAAGAAAGCGAATGAGATCCCCGAAATCAACGTCTTACTGAACGTAGAATTTAAAGTAACCAAGCGTAGAGCTACACAATTTCAAATAAGCACTTAAATTGAGTCCTGAAAGCTCAATCTCAATCTCAGGTTCCGGAACCTCAGATTTCGAGTTTTGGATAAACTTTGTGTTTAATGGTTTCAAACAAGTTGCTGCAATAGAAACTGTGCAATCTCAACTTTAATATTGCGTTGATTCTGTGAACCTATAAACAGGGCAGCCATTTTGCCTGACTACGTGGACATTGCACAAACAACTCATTTCTCTAGAAAACCGAACTCAACATCACGAGCGCATCACGCTTCACTTTTCGGGTTTGATACCTATTGTTTTATTGCATCTAACGGCGATTGGGAGTTCAAGAACAAAACCACAAGATTTTACAAGAAATTATACAATACCTAAACAGAGTAATGAACAAACACAAGATTTTCTAGCAATTTTTAAAACAAATCGAGAACTACTGATGAAATTATAAAATGAAGCTTGCAAGTAGTGCTATCACAGTTCCACTCAAAGTGAGAAACGTCCCATTTAAAAACAGTGATGAAGTTGGTATAAATGTCAGCGCAGCCGGGGTCACTGACTGAATCACGTCACATCGCATTAAGTTGTCGTCATCTAAACAAGTTGCATTTAAAAAAGAATTTTAATTTTAGCAATCAAAATGCGTTTCACTGATGGAAATGATGGCTAGTTACTCGCATAACGCAAGTTCGAAATTTGAATTTGGTTTCACGTCATTAAAGAAAATCGCGTCAAACCTGTGATAATGTAGAGACATCCGTTTCCGTATGCGATGTCTTTGATTTCAGTGTTAAGAAGTATGCGACGAAGATGATCGTCAGCTTCTATTTTAGCTTTCTCGTCTGCATTCTGGTCAACTTTGTGGTCAACTTTTTGGGTTCCAAAGTATGAAAGCCTAAAATGTCTTCATAATACTTATTATTGCTAAGGTTAACCAACCATCCGAACCCAGTGCAGAACAGCTGCTTTTGCTCCGTTAGAATGAAGACTAAAGCGTTGGACGATAATACTTTGCAGACGCGATCGTCGACCTCTCCGATCCGAAAATCCGTCATGTAGAAGTACGTGTGATGAGTCTGGCTGTCGTAGAATCCAGATAAATTGAAATTGGCGGTAGATCCGACGCAAACAGCGTAATTCTTAGTGTTAACTATTCGGTCGGTCGCAGTTGGGAATTGATGCAGCTGAAAAAGAAAGGACTTTACATCGATAAACACTATTAATACAACTTACAATCTCTTTGTGGAGATGAGATTGAATCAATTCTTCGTGTTTATCATCTTCCGTAATCATTATGAGATTCTATAATTCATTTCAAATTGCAAAAAAATTGCTATTTACCGCACTTACGATTGAATGGGCAAAGGCACCAGGCAAGGGGAGTTTGTACTCGTATAGAGCCCGTTCGGCCTCGAAGAAAACAGTGGCGAAGGCTACGTAGCTGGTGAATTTCACGTCGGAGATTAGTTCGTCGATCCAGAAAGTATTACTCTGTACATCAATTTCTTCGCCGTGCTCAACGGTGCACAAAGACCGATCCATGTAGTGCAAAACTACGACGTTACAGCTGTTCTTCTCAGACCACCGAAAAACGCGAGTGATGACTGACATTCTGAAACAGTACAGTTCAATGCTACGGTTAGAAATTTTGAAAATTCAACGCAAAATCAATCAAAATGAATCCTTCTCTGAAAAAGTAAGCGATCAGAGGTCGTTTCATATCAGGTATTGTAGGTCTCGTAGCGAAAGATACAGAAAACAACAAAGCTACCGGAACATGATCTTTTCTGGAAATGAGCGGAGTTCGGTCTTGGCTGCAGAAGATAAAACAATTTAGATGTTTAATTCACTGTTCAATCTCCCAAGATTGACATCCTGACAAGGCACTGCAGGCTCGGGACCTCACCAGTTACAGTCAGGCAAAACTGCTGCCCTTGAATCGGTGAGTCCTGCACCGCAAAAACATAATGCACACGGCATGACTTCCCACTTGTAAGAGGCCTTATTTCAGTCATTTGTCATTGTCTTTTCTAAATGGAATCTCATCCCGTATACTGTAATCCAATGTGGCAATGCTGAAATTGGCGTTAGAGATGAGAGAGAGACATCAGCGCCCATTTTACATTAGAAGAAGGAAAAGAGGAGCAGCAGCTGAAAGCGGAGGTGCCGGTACCTCGCAAAGGCGCCTCAGTTCTGTTCTGGAACGTCTTTTGATGACCGCGCATTGCTATCACCAGATTTTAATCGATCGGCAATCAGAACAAAAGCATTCAGCCAGCCAGTAACTGAAAGGCTGATTTGCCCGTCTGGGCCTCCCAACTACAGTCAGGCAAACCTGCTGCCCGTCAACCAACCAGCCCTGCAAATCGGATCTTTTGGAGACCTTGTACATCAATCGACGCGCAATCGCATTTCTGAACGATTTAGAACAGTTTTCTCGGTCTGCTACACTTGTGGAACATCGAAAACGCGTACCAAGTGAGAAGTGTACCAGGGTCATATCACGAAATTGCCTTAGAATTGCCAAGTCAGTGACCAGAGCTTTGAGATTGAGCGAAAAATGGCAGAATTGCATTTGCTACTACGCAATTTCCACAAAATGACTTTTGTTCAAAACGGTTTTTCTTCGTCAATTCACATATCGATCGATTCGGGAATTCATTTCCTGTCGATTGAGCCTGGAACCATCGCGTTGCGACCTTTGTGAAGGCCGTAAAGCGCCTGTATTGGATGGGTCAGTGGCTTGGTGACCCTAAGGTGGATTGAAGGGCAGCAGATTTGCCTGACTGTATTTAGCAAGGCCACGAATGCGTTGAACTACGAGGCCATTTCTTGTCCTATGGCGATTTGACGTTATGGATTATGTTCGCATATCAATCAACGGCCGCACCACATCATACCCGGATTCTCACCATTGTTGGTTCCCGCCAAGACCTCTACATCTGCTGGTTCATATATGCAATGGTATAAGAGCGGATCTAGTCCACCTACATGTGGACAGCATTGTTGGTGGTTCGCGCGCTATTCTCGACACCGCTAATCAACAAGTCAACGCAACAAGGCTGTTTCAACTGTGAGCACGTAGGGCTGCAGAACTGCAGGTACCGGTACCTGTATCAGCGTTTCAACGCCCTCACAATGGTCGGTTCGCGTTACCGCTGGGCTCTTCCTGTTGGAAATGAGCTCCCGAGTCGAATGATGTGTGGTGCACCACAAACGGAGAATTTCAGAAAAACGGCAAAATGTGGAAAGTCGTGTAGTAGCAGATTTAATCTCCTTTTTCTCGCGTTCTTTCTAGCGCATCTGACCAAGTGAGGGGTTGACGGAATCCGCGGAACGTCGGCAACTCGCGCATATCATGTGATTGCAAACCTAAAAGCGGTGAACCACAAACGGAGAATTTCAGAAAAATTCTGTTTGTGTTTGGACCTTTTTGGCTTCAAGTTTAAGATGCTTGTGCATCTGGTAAAGATGCTCTTGTAGAGCAGATTCAGACGATAAGAATGAACCAAAAATTTATCGATCAAGTCCGTTAGAGCGTGAAAAATGGCAGAATTGAATCTGCTACTACGCAATTTCCACAAAATGACATTCGTTCAAAAAGGTTTTTCCTCGTAAATTCACATATCGATCGATTCGGGAACTCATTTCCTGTCGATTGAGCCTGGAAGCATTGCGCTGCGACTTTTTTGAAGGCCGCAAAGCGTCTGTATTGGATGTGTCAGTGGCTTGGCGATCCTAAGGCATTTTTCGTGTCAGTGGTTTGCTAGTGGTTTTCAGTTGAGGGCGAGATGGCCTGACTGCGGGCGAACAGCGGAAAAAGAACAGCGGTTTCTTTCCTATTTGTTGTGCAACCATTAATGTACGATAATAGAGTTACGGTAGTTTTTGGTTGTTTGTTCCCCGCAATCAGGCAAGCGCAGACAGTAAGCGATGCCACAGTTGCAGGTCTAGTCTGTTAAACGCATTATTAAACGGCATTTAGACTACGTTTTGAAGAAAAACGTGAAGAAAATGGATTTCGTTCCCATGAAGTTTTGCGACGATGCCGCGTGCCTCGTCTATGGATCGGCGAAACGACTGCAGGAGATCGGGGGCTTGTGGGGCGACTGCGCAGCCGCACAGCACGAGAATTATGTATCGCTCGATTGCACAATAAGACCAAATGCAGATTTCTCGCGTTTTCGAGTGATTCTAAGTGACAGTTCCGCAAGAAGATCGCCTCTCGCGGACATTTGGAGTCTGAACCGACGTTTCACGAAAATTTCGTCCATTTACGTTTCCTACAACGTTACAGTGAGAAAAGAGATTCCCGGGAACCTCTTCACCGATGGGAACCAAGTTGGCGCGGAAATCTCCTTCTCCGAACTCCGCTTCAAGTTTATTCCTTTGCTGCGCGGGATCGTCCGTTGGAACAAAGATTTGCATATTGGAATAACTTCTCGGGCGTACAATCCGCGTTCGATTGAGTTGCTTGATATTCTAGGAAAAATGACGTCGTTTTGCTCTCTGGTAATTACCTACCTTGGACCTGAGAGCGAAGCGTTTGTCAAACACCTCTTGCAATCGGGAAAACTGGATTCTCTCTACTTGAAAGGAAATTGGCCTGAGAGCATACAGGAACAAGCGGTGACTTTTGTGAGACGCAGTTTTAGCGAGCTCCTCGTGCTGTCGGGCACTCTACATTTCAAAGTCTTCGAAGCGCTCTTCGAAGGCTGGTCATCAGGAGCGACGACCAGCGGCAAGGTGTGGAACTTCGATGCGTCAATGGCCGACTTTGAGAACTATCGACGCGAATTGCAAATCAAGTGCCGCGATCGTCGCGTTATATGGAGGTGCTCGGAGAACAAGTGCGCTTTGGTTGTGAATCAGAGCGGCCGCCCAGTGCCTGTAGTGACCGTAGAGCCTTTTTCCTAAACGTGTTGTTGTGATGTTATGATGTTGTTCTGATAAGTAAATTGACTGTTTTTGAAAGTGTATTGAACATTCGTACTTTGAAGACAATGAGCGATTATGGAAGTTAAAGCAAAGTTCTTAAAGATCAGAAATGACGGCAGCAGATTTTCCTGACTGTTGATAGTGAGGCGCCAACTGCAATTTGTTGATAGTTTTTGTCAATAAAACCCTTAACAGAGGTAAAAACTGCAAACAAACCCCAATTTGAACATAGGCGAACTGTGAAAGAAAATGGTTTACAGGTTCCGGAACCTGAGATTGCGATTGAGCTTTCAGGACTCCTTTTAAGTACTTATCTGAAAGTGTGTAGCTCTACGCTTGGTTACTTCAACTTTTGATTTTGCCGCTTTTAGGTTGCAATCACATGATATGCGCGAGTTGCCGACGTTCCGCGGATTCCGTCAACCCCTCACTTGGTCAGATGCGCTAGAAAGAACGCGAGAAAAAGGAGATTAAATCTGCTACTACACGACTTTCCACATTTTGCCGTTTTCTGAAATTCTCCGTTTGTGGTTCACCACACATCATTCGACTCGGGAGCTCATTTCCAACAGGAAGAGCCCAGCGGTAACGCGAACCGACCATTGTGAGGGCGTTGAAACGCTGATACAGGTACCGGTACCTGCAGTTCTGCAGCCCTACGTGCTCACAGTTGAAACAGCCTTGTTGCGTTGACTTGTTGATTAGCGGTGTCGAGAATAGCGCGCGCGAACCACCAACAATGCTGTCCACATGTAGGTGGACTAGATCCGCTCTTATACCATTGCATATATGAAACCAGCAGATGTAGAGGTCTTGGCGGG